>JAJVSH010000053.1:176741-192971 GCA_021460005.1 Tetramorium alpestre
CCCCGGTTTACCCAGGGTCTGATCCAATCTCCTCTGCAACTCCTGCGGACAAATCGAACGTGCAATCAACCGTCCATAAATCTGCATTCAAACTACGCCGAAAAACGTCGACGGTCGACGTGCGCGGCGCAGACATGAAAAGGGAAAATCGTTATTCGCCGTTAATATTTCATATTATTAATTAATATCGTTTCGCACCTTCGTTCCCTCGGTCTCGCGTTTCAAGGTCGATTGCACGCAGCCTCATGCAATTTTATGGTTAAAAGTAACGGAGAAATAGAATTCGCGAAATTGTCACGATTCTTGCAACGCGAAATGGACGTTTAGCGAAATTACACGTGAAAAACGAAATTTCGAGATTAGAATCAAAGCGACGCTATAATTAAACAATGCGTAAATGAGCCCACGTTAAGCTTAAGCCAGCAGTTCGAAATTTTGTCATCGAGGAACCCTCGCTGCGAAGCTCCCGAGCTCGAGGATGTTATCGATCTTCTCGATACATAATAGAACTCTATATTCGCTCATCGCGAAGTACCGAAGCTTCTTCGGCAAACAAAAGATAGTGTGCTCACAGAAGTTGAGTTTACCGTGATTGACGTTCTGTCTTTGCTTTTTAACGTCGCACATTCTTGCCGCAGCAATCATCGAACGATAGAAATCGATCTGTTGTTCAAGCGCAAATGATTATCAACGACAAACATCATTTAATGCAATTTAACATTAATTGGTAAACATAATATATCAAATAAATGGATAAATTTATCAATATTGTATCATACATTGAAGCTGTTTAAAATCACAAATATATCTTTGTTTAAAGTTTCATATTAAATTACTGCGTATGAAAAATATAAAGGATACATCAAATTTGGGACGTGCATTATGAAAAACGTGCGACAAAAACGAGCAAAAACAATAATTTAAATGTATTTTAATTTAAAAAGATAAATCGTTTTGCTTATTGATTTTGCAATTATACTTTAATTATATTCTCTTATTGTACAGGATACTTTCGCAACATACACATCGATACGTTGGGTCGCCTATCGGCAGGAGCATGCTTTACTGCACTCGCAGAATAAAGTCAAAATGGAAGTTTGGCGAAGAGTGAAGAAAGGGAAATGGGCTTTTAGCACTGGTAGTGTACAGTTGTAAAATTTAATAAATCGCATTTTGCCGAACTTGCGATTTTGACTTTATTCTGCGGGCAGAATAAAGCACAGTAAAGCATGCCCCTGCCGCCAGGCAGATAGGCAACCCTACGTATTGATGTGTATGCTGCGGAAGTGTCTTGTACAACAAGAGAGTATAATTAAGAGTATAATAGAGTAAAGTTACCAATACTGGTACACCAGTTTGTTCTTTAACAATATTTCTTAAACAAAAGCTAAAAATAAAAGTTTGATAGCAGCAATACAAACTAGAAAGTGTCTTCTATCAAATGNTATAGTAGTCATTATAATACTATTTCGTATTTTGTACATAATTAATATTTTCGCAACATATGTCAAAAAGAGTGTGAGAAATTGAGCTCTAAAACTGGAACACGTACTTAAGGTTACAAGTGAGGTAAAACTTGCCAACTTTGTGATATTATCTGGTGATATTATCTGGTGATAAGATCTATGTTACTATATCTTTTATTCTCACTGAGAAATATATCGTTGTACAGCGATTTTATGTTTTAAACCGTATTATGAGAAAAAAGAAAAATGAAAGAGAAAAAAATAAATAAATTATTATTTAACTAAGTAGTAAAATATATTTTTATATATTAAACNACTAATTTTATAAAATTAGAAAGTTAGAACAGAACATTTTGANAATAAAAGCAATTTTAAACCTATGATCTGTTCTCACGAAGAAATGTAGACCACTTAACGCTACAAGAGCAATTTTATGTTTAAAACTGCACTACAAGGCAAATATAACAGATATATATATAAATAAAACAGTTTTAAGAAGCTACAAATATATAAAATGATTTAATATTATCAATAATACATTCCTTATTGTTTAAAGCCAGCTGGGATTTATATGCAACTTTCGGCCAGATTTCTCGCTGCCCCCACTCCTGCCGCTCGTGACGAATAAGCGCTGCGGCCGCGGCGCTTCACTTCAGGAACGTGCGTGTGACAAATATAAAGGGACAATATGCGTCGCGAAAGTCTCTAATAAAATTTTATCGAAGTAATAGATAAAAGAATAATATCTGCTCTAGAATACTTATTAAATAATCATAATTATGTATAAAACTTTAATATCTATATAACTCTCACATTTATTAAATTCTTAGTAAAAATTTAATAAATATGAGAGTTATATAGATATTAAAGTTTTATACATAATTATGATTATTTAATAAGTATTCTAGAGCAGATATTATTCTTTTATCTATTACTTCGATAAAATTTTATTAGAGACTTTCGCGACGCATATTGTCCCATTATATTTGTCACACGCACGTTCCTGAAGTGAAGCGCCGCGGCCGCAGCGGTCGCCGCGCTTATTCGTCACGAGCGGTAGGAGTGGGGGCAGCGAGAAATCTAGCCGAAAGTTGCATGTAAATCCCAGCATTGGTTTAAACTATCCAACTTGTAAGAGAATATCGTTCAAATTTTATTTTCACTTTTAAAGAATTCGTTTTTATCAGATTTTATATAGAAAAAAGCTATGAATGTATAAATTATGGGTTTTTGTATCTTTGATTACCTAAGCAGATTATGTTTTAAACGGTATTCATACAATGCAATGTTTAGTTTCCGAGAAATAAGGGGGTGCCGTTTTAGAAGGTCTATGCCAGTATTGGCGACTCTACTCTATTTAATTATAATTGCAAAATCAATAGGCAAAACGATTTATCTTCTTAAAATAAAATACATTTAAACTATTTTTGCTCGTTTTTTGTCGCACGTTTCTCATAATGCCAAACAAATTTGATGTATTTTTTTTATACGCAGTAGTTTAATATAAAACTTTAAACAAAGATACATTTGTGATTTTAAACAGCTTCAATATATCGTACAATATTGACACATTTAGCCATTTATTTAATATGCTATATTCAGCAATTAATATTAAATTGCACGTTCCAAATAAAGTTTCATGGATCTATTCTTGTTTACTCCGTACATATAGAGTATATGAATTTCTTATGTAAAGCGTCACCGAAAGAGTCCTGAATGAGCATCGAAATGCGTTAAAGTATTAATGACCCTGTGTGTGTACGTGAGATCGATCTCTGGCGCCCAATAAATGTAGACCTAAGCCGCGACGACCATTCCCCGATCAATCGATGGTTGTTTTGCGCCGTGTATCGACGGCTACATTGTCCCGTAAACCGACACGGATTTCGCGCGACATGCCCTCCGATATTGCGTGTCGGACTGATCGTCGACAATCGCACGGCCGATTAAACACGGGATTCGCTAATGGCGACCGCTCGGTAATCTGTCAAATAAGAGCAATTACGGCTTATTCACGGGGGACAGGTTTATCCTGTCGTGTATCATTAACTCATCGAATGTACGGCGTATGACTCGGAGTGATTCGAAGATCCGAGAGCCACGGTGATTCGTCGATTCTTCACGAACGGCATGACGTACTCCAAAGTAACCGGCTGTCTCTATTAAATGATAATCTTCAAAGTGGCGGATGTATATTCCGGATGGAGGATCGACTCACCTTAATCCGCACCATCATATTTAGGTGACCTTGGCTGTATTGTTCGATGACGTCACGGACGTCGTACGGTTTCCGAGCCTGTTGAAACTTTCTGCGAGCCACGAAGTACTTGATCTTCCTGATCGCCCGAATGGCGTTCCGGTGCGTCTCTGTCAACCTAAAAATCAACAGAATGGAAAATTCAGATTGGCAAATTGGCTGCAACAAGGAAAGCTATGGTGACCATATTTCTTTGAGAAAAATTCTTCCGCAAACAAGTGCAATTTATTATTATCATTAATAACTTTTCCCTGAATATATACTTATATGAAAAAAAGTAAAATTTTGTTAACTAAAACAATTAGATATGTATAATAAAAAAATATACCTTTATATAAACATTGCACAAAATACACAAAGGTGATAAAGACTGAAATGTAGGATGTTTTATAGGATTTATTAAAGAGCAAAAGTGAGTTTTCAAGAAAAAAATAAATCTAAAGGACACAGACCTAAATTAAAGAACTGTCCTTTGTAATATAGGACAGATGATCACCGTAAGGAAAGCACATATTACACATCTTTCGCTTTTTAGCATGTATAAATGCAAAATATTATTAAAAATAAAAACATCTCTGGAGCAAGAGCCTTAATTGAAATATCATATTGGCAACATTCGATCGCGAAGTGCTTTGTTATAGCGGTTTCGAGTTCCCTTGATTTAGTTTAGAAGAGAAATCGATCCCTTCTCGAGTTGCGATCTTCGCTAACTGAATTTTTCTAGTCGATCACGTCGCGGCAAGACGCAACTTGATACAGCTCGTTTCCCTTTCATCGTTAGAAATAACCAGTAAAGTGCAACGCTGAGTCCCGTTAACGTAAATTGCATGAACGTATATACTACGTTCAAAGCTACTTCTAAAAGCGCTAATGTGTTAACAAGTCTTTATTGGGATAACCATGTACAAACGAAAATTAATAAGTTTATCGAAAAGAGAATTAAAAAAATAAATAAAAATAAAAACGCAATGTCGATAAAAATTTTTTCTTTCGTAATCCGCGAAATAATTGTTCTACGAGTTGGACAATTGATTCGTGTCAAACGCAATATTACATGTCAATATTCATCTCGGATTATGAGCTATCATACACGTATATTGAACCAAAATATTGGTTTTCTTCTCTCTCTCGACTTTCGCACGAGTCATCCATTGGTTCTCGATCCCACAAGTACTTAGCCGTGGAACGGAGGAGTATGCTCTCTCGAGAAGAGCACCCATTCTTCAGATATTTACGTCTGCGAGGACGCTTTGCTTCTTGGCGGATGCTTTTGTCGTTAGTGTAAATGTGGGATAAGGCACTTTATACAATGGGAAAGCGTCGCACGAGGAACGTCTACGAGGAGCGTCACGACGGAAAATTCGATCGTCAATCGTAAGAGAAGCCAGTAATAAACAGACGGCTAAATGGATGGACTTATTTTACTTTTAAATGAGATTTGAGATATAAATCATTTCACCTTTTAATAATATCATACATATTACACTGCCTACATACAATATTATATTTAGCGATAATATTGTTTCACGCTTAAAACTTGGCATTTGTTTTTATTTAAAAAACATGGAAAAATGATCAATCTTTATTAAATTTGATGAGTATATAAAGAATCAATGTGAGCACAGGTTACTTTTAAAAAAGGCTTTATTTGCTGCATATATCGGAAAATGAACGGAAGATATAAAAAGCAGCCTTTACCACTGTGAAATCAGTGTGTGTATATAAGCATATATCATCTAGAACAGAACAGGGAAGCCAAAAAGAAAGATGTGTGTGCCCTCTATACAGCTCGTGCATCTATGTCAGCTCGCATTAGCTACACCACGGATAATAAGCGCGAAGTTCGAAAACTAGCCTTTCTCAACACTCTCACCAGTTGAGAACTTCTCGACGTCCTCTATCTGTAACAGACTACGTAATTTAAGAAATAATTCCTTCGAAGATGCTTTGGTCACTGTCGACCAATTGATCCGAAGATGGCACATATGAGACCTCAATTTGTCCTTCATCATATTTCTCCCGAATGAAGTGAAACCTGACGTCTATATGTTTTGTCCTCTTGTGGAACTCCGGGTTCTTTATTAATTTAATAGCTCCTCGGTTATCCACCTTCATCATTATTGGATTACTGACAGTTCCCACCGATTCAAGAAGATGTCTCAGCCAAATAACTTCCTTTGTTCACTGGCCGCAATGTATTCAGCTTCCGTAGTGGACATAGCCATTACCTTCTGCCGTTGAGACATCCAAGAAACTGGTCCGCCGCAAATAGTGAAGATATATCCACTAGTCGATCTTCTTGTATCCGGGTCACCTGCATAGTCTGCATCAGTAAATCCTATTAATTTGGTATCTCTCGAGCCATCATAAATGATTCCGTAGTCAATCCTTTTATGTATCGTAGAATTTTTTTTGACTGCTAACCAATGATCACGACCAGGCTCAAGTAACGACTCACAATTGCATACATTTTGTTAGGCCGTGTAAGGCATGCGGCAAATATCAGTGAACCGACATCGGATTTCGGATTTGTCAAATTACTCAGCTTCTTCCTCGTCTGTTTCGTTGATGATATCCTTCTCTTCATCATCTTCAACAGTTGGAATAGACATATCCATTACTTCTTTGAGTTCTCTTTTTCAGTCGTTTCTTTATTAAAATCAACGTGTCTTGAAATTGTAATCTTCTTTGTTTCCATGTCGAGTAACCGATAATTTGTATTGTTGCTATCATATTCGACCATCATTAGTTTTCTAGCCTTCTTCTGCCATTTCTTCCTTTAACTATCTGATACATGTTCATATGCCCAGGTATCAAAAATGCGCAGATGATTTAATTCTGGCTTACGTCCAAATCATAACTCGTATGATGATTCTCGATCAGACCTGACACTCGGTTGTCTGTTACTTAGATAAGTTGCTGTTAAAATAGCTTTAGTCCATAATTACTGTGGTAAATCCTTCGTAAACAACATTGACTTGGTTGAGTTTGCCAAAGTGCGATTCTTGCGTTCTGCCACCCCATTTTGTTCAAATGTATGGGGTGCAGTTGTCTGATGATCAATTCCACGCTCTTCCATAAATGATCTCATTCTGCCGTTGATGAACTCACGACCATTATCGTTTCTTAACACTTTTATCTGTCGACCTAAATCGTCCTAAGTCGACCTTAACACTTTTGTCTGTCGACCATTATCGTTTCTTAACACTTTTGTCTGCGTCTGGATTAAGTTGTGTACAATCTTGAATTTGTCGAAAACTTTATCCTTGATCTTCATAAAAAATACGAATGTCATTCCTGTAGTATCATCTATAAATGTCACAAACCATCTGTTTCCATTATACGATGCGACGGACATCAGGCCATTGACATCTAAGTGTAAAAATTCTCCAGCCAAATAATTGCGCCGCTCACCTTTCTTGAATGGTTTCTTGGATGACTTGCCAAATATACATGCTTCACAAAACAACTTAGTTTACTGAGGAATGACGATGTCTAATTGATCTGCTAGCCAATTCACGCATTCTCTTCAAACATGGATATCCGAGCTTATGCCATGTTCTCAAATCAGTTTCTGCTGCATTACCTTCCGCTGTTGGTGGCCGTCTTAACTTTAATATAATATAATAAAATATTATAAAATATTATAAAATTATAAAAAATAATCATATAAATCATATAAATTATTTTCGTTTAGTTGTGCTTCCATTTTTAATTAGTCATCGAGATAGAATTTCATCTTACCTTGATCAATTTTTACTTCTGCACCAATACGTTCAGCAGTACCTACACTAACCAAGTTCCTTCATAATTCAGGCAAGTACATGGCATTCTTGAAATATACTGGCTCCCATCGATTGTTGCATGCTTCAGCTGCAACTTTTCCTCTTCCAGTTGAATTTAATTTATTCTTACCAGCCAAATTCAAGGTCTCCGTTTTTCTTCTCGAAATCGATGAACCAAGCCATATTATTGAACATGTGGCACGATGTTCCACTATCAGCCAAAACTTTATCGTCTTTATCTCCAATCATAGCTGCCTCAATACAATTAAAACAAGCATTACTTACATTGCCTGTATTAGTGTCTGTATTATCGTGCTTTTGATTATTCTTGCTTTTATTGTCGTGCTTGTGATTTTTACGTTTTGGACAATTTCGCTTGAAATGACCAGCCTCACCGCAACCATAACAGAGCTTAGTCTTTTTATTCTTGGACTGACAATCATTTGCTAATTTCGAATGTTTAGTCTTCTTGTCTTTCTTGCGTGCAAAGCTATCTTTATTTACTTGACCGAGCCTGAGTTTTTCGCTAAATAGCAGTCTCTTGATTGTATCTAGATTTTGTCTATCTGTGCCCGCTAATGACATAGCAATATACACCGTAGAATATTCTACTGAGATTCTATCAAACAACTTTGTAATAATATCCATATCAGACTTTGGATCTCCACATTGGCTACATTTTGTCGCTAAATTTTCCACTGTTGCTATGTATACTGCCATTGGTCCGTCGTTACAAACATAGCCATGATATGCTCAATTCGCTTCTAATTTACTTGCCTCATTCGTTCATACACCGCTCTTAAATTTGACTACATACGAGCCGCTTATTGCACGCTGATATAAAAGTCAATTGGTCTGTCTCAATGGCCGACAAGATTGCTAATTGTGTTCTGCCGTCTGCTTTATTCCAGACTTCGAGATTTTCCGGTCCTGTTAGTCGCTCTGTACTGCCATCAACATACTTCACAAGGCCATATATCTTAAAGTATTGCACCATAGCCAGTTTCCACAGAGAAAAATTATTTCCATTTAGCTTCTCGAAATGTGGCATGTCCATCCTGCCCTGTTCCGCCATTGTTACCTTTTTGTAACCACGCTCAGTTAACCAAAAAAAACTTTATGCACTTTTTTTTCTTAATGGGCGCAGTGGAAGCGTGCTGGGTCCATAACCTGATGAGTATGAAAGAATCAATGTGAACACAGGTTACTCTTAAGGAGTTACACCAAGTAAAAAGTATATATAAATAAGCGTTTATTACTATATATAAATAAGCATTTATACTTTTTAATATACTTTATAACTTTCTTAAAATAAATTCTCAAAAAAGCTATTCTTTTTTCTGCCTTCAAAGTGGTGTAACCTCTTAAGAAAGACTTTATTTGCTGCATATAACGGAAAATGAACGGAAGATACAAAGAGCAGCCTTTACCAATGTGAAATCAGTGTGTGTATACAATATAAGTATATATCATCTAGAACAGAACAGGGAAACCAAAAAGAAAGATGTATGTGCTCTCTATACAGCTCGTGCATGCCATCTATGTCAGCTCGCATTAGCTGCACCGCGGATAATAGACACGAAGGTTGAAAAATAGCCTTTCTCAACAAAATTCAAAAACATCGGGGAAAATGATGAAAATTAACATATAATATATCTCATGCAAGTAATTACGTTACAAAATAAACCACGTGAATAGAATTAACGTCACAAAATGCAAAAACTCTCGTGGCTCTATATTTAATCCAATTGAGATAAAACAACAATAAAAGTTTATTATTTCTGTTTCTAAACAAACGATAAATTGCTGGAAAATAAAAATCATTAAAATCCATTGTTCAAATCAAATCTTATTAAATAACAAGAGCATATTCAGCGTAACTCGAAGTTAAGTGTTGTAAAAATGAAAAAAATACAGTAAATAATAGGATGAAAGAGACGGGAATGAAAGACGAGAAGAGAGTAAAGGATCTGATTTCGCGTAGCATATAAAATGATGTTTTTAAACAAAGTCGAAGCGGATGTAGCCGGCGATGAGAGATACTCAAACGAGATGCTCTCTTGTTGACAAGCGCGAGAAAGTTTCGGGCGGAAGTAAGTGAACCGCGAGAGAGCGAGGGGGGGTTGAGGGTGAAAGATGGAAGGGAAAAATCTAGCGACCCTACTAAAAAAAATTAATTGAGAACACACATGAAATCTCATATGTGTTATCATATGAGGTCTCATATACTAACACATAAATTCTCTTATGAGATTTCATATGATGTATCGTGCCAAAATCTCATGCGAACCCTTGAACACTCACTCGTTATTATGGGAATTGTAATTTTCGTCAGGTGTGAAGAATTTATATAGTTTACGGGCTGTTAGATAGGAAGGCTTAAGAGAGCCCGTTTGCTGTAGAAAAAATTATAATCATTGATTAAGGCTAACAGCACTGAGCTGCGGAAAAGTCTAAGAATTCTGCTGGCGGTCCCCTTCTTATAGGGACCGTGGATGATTTTTACATACGAGAAAGATCGCCGCCTAGCGGCGGCGGCAAGCGTAGTGCGAGGCGCTGCCGCTAGGCGGCGATCTTTCTCGAATGTAAAAATCATCCACGGTCTCTATAAGAAGGGGACCGCCAGCAGAGTTCTTAAACTTTTCCGCAGCTCAGTGCTATTAGCCTTAACCACTGATTATAACTTTTTCTACAGCAAACGGGCTCTCCTAAGCCTTCCTATCTAACAGCCCGTAAACTATATAAATTCCTCACATCTGCCAAAAATCACAATTCCCATAATAACGAGTGAGTGTTCAGAGGCCTCATATGAGATTTTGGCACAATATATCATATGAGATTTCATAAGAGAATTTATGTGTTAGTATATGAGACCTCATATGACAACACATATGAGATTTCATGTGTGTTCTCAATTGATTTTTTTTAGTAGTGTCTTTACGTACAAGTTTCGAGGGTGCACGCGAACGAGCGGGGCCTCGTCCGAACCCTCGGCCGAAATCTGGGTCATTCGTACAGGCGCGAAGTAATGGCAATGGTGGAAAAAGCACTCACGTATCCGTGCGAGTGTACGAAAAGGGCCTTTTGTGCGAAATACCGTGCGTTCCATTCGCGCTCGCAGAACCGATTCTCTTCGAAATGTCAATGGCGCGAAAAGCCGCCGAAAGGCCTCCCTCATCCCTCATCATCTCTCACTCTTTTACGGACTTAAGTGCGACGTGCAATTAAAATATTAAAAAAAATATTTTCAGCCCGACAGATGATGATTATGCATACACACACACGCGCGTACACACGCATACTTTTCAGTGTCCTATTATTTCATGCATGTTGTTAATTCTTAATGAATGATAGTTAAGCAGTTTTTACATCAAAAAATGTTGCTTTGCGACATTGAAAGACAGAGTGTACCGCTTCAATTCGAGCATATCATACAGCCAGATGTGTGTTGAATTTAACCACGAAATTAAAATCCAAGAATGTGCTAAATATACACTGAAAAGAAATTCTGGAATATTCTAGTTAAAAACGGACAAATCAGAAAATCTTGTAGAATTGATCAAATATTCTGGTTATAATAATAGAACTCAATACTTTGTAAAGTATTGAGTTCTATTATAATAACTAGAATTTCTATTATAACAACCAGAATATTTGATCAATCTTACAAGATTTTCTGATTCGTCCGTTTTTAACTAGAATTTTTTTTCGGTGTACAAAGCATTTTCTTTGCTTTTCTCACATATTAAAAATATAGTTATTTATTTTTAAAAAATTTGAAATAAAATTTTCTATAGAATAGATATTTTCTTAACAAAATGTTTGTTTAAAAAGCGTTAGTTAAAATAATCTTGTAAAAACTACATTCTACAAAAAAGTAATTGTTCGCGAACGAAAGAGATTTTTTCGTTGCGAAACGGAGGTGCTGGAATCATTCAGAGAGAATGAGAGGAATCGACGGATTCGAAATGATTAGGATCGAGAAAGAACAATGGAAACTGATGGAGAGAAGCACTGAGCGAAAGATAGCGAGAGGAGAGTGATACTGCGTGAACTGATAGAGGTGAAGTTGAAATAAACGTTGCTCTTCTAGATGTTGCTCTTCAAGTCGTCTCTTTTCTTTCTTCGTTACAATATATTTCACGTACTCTCTCTCAATGCTGACAGGACTAGTATTTCGTCGATGATCGTGGTTGGACTTAAGCGAACTGCTGTGGTTGACTCGCAGAATTCGATTCGTACTGCTTTGGGTGACTCGTAGAATTCGATTCGTACTGCTTTGGTTGACTCGCAGAATTCGATTCGTCGTGCTGTCGAGAAAACCGGCCTTTTTATACCTTCGTTAGGTATTGTTCGAACCAATTAGAGAGAGGGAAAGAATACATACAATTTTTTGGTGAAGAATGCATACAATTGTTCGCTAAAGAATGCATACAATTTTCAAGAACATGTAGTCTCGAAGAGAGCGAAAGCGAAGGAATGCGCAAACAAAAAAGGTCAAAAAGCAATTAGTTTTCCAAAGGAATTTGACTAATATTGCCAGTCTTTTTAGCGTTATCTTTAACAGTAATGTATGCATATATGTAAACATATATAAACATATATAAACATAAGTATTATAGACGATCTTGAAATGGATTATAATTTTTCATGCGATTATTCGTGTCCGATAGCGTACGAAAGTGTAGAACATATCGACAATTTTTTGAATAACGTTCAATACTATTTTCATTTCTCAGCTCGGCTGCCACTCAGCTGGGAGTAATTGGTAATAGTTGATGAAAATTGAAATACGCGAATGCAAAATGCAGAAGCGCGATGAAAATGACGATCAGATTACACGGCTACAAGTAGCAAGCATTTCTCCGACGATATTACAGATCGAACACACGTGCATTCGGTTCGCCTTTCAAAGGGTCGGAACTCGAGCCTTACTAGCTCGAGCAGATGCACGAAGAGAAACTACAGGATGTACGCGAAATTAAATTTCATTGGGGGATAAAAGCATATTCTACTCTAGCGAAATTCGCATTAGAATGCGCACGTAACGATCTGCCGCGATATTTATCTGTATATTATGATACGGGGGTTATATGCACGAGGGTACAGGAAAATTCCTCGGTGCTATCGATTTCGCATACAAAGTAGAAGTAATTTGCATGGAGATATATGTCCACGGCTTCCTATACTCTGATTTCGGTCGGCGCGATCTAACTCGATGTACACGCAAAACGGGCGTTTAATAACTCGACGATCGACTTCCACGACGACGACAGCGGATTCGAGGGTTGCTTTACTACACAAGTTACTACACAAATCGTTCATCTCTGTACGTTTTAATTAAAATGTCTTAATTAATATATCTTAATTAATATGGATCTTAATGGATCTTAATCTAACGCACGTGTAAAAAAGACTTTATAATGTCTTCCGCTTAATAAAACAAATGAAGAAACTTTAATAATTATTGTTCGATGATTAAAGGAATTATAAGTTTTCCGAATTATAAAGCCTATATTTTTTAAATAGATTTAAATGAGATAAATAAAATTTCATTAATAAAAAGACCTATATTTTTCCAAATAGATTTAAATTTAAATAGATTTTTGAATATGTATTTTTTTTTGTATTTTCTGTGTGTATTTTCTAAATCTCAAATATGTACGGTAATCAATAATGCGTAGCTACACGTGTGCGCCATAGGCAATATAACGTCTGCCTTATAATTCAGAAACGAATAACTTTCCGACATATATTCCTTTTATTCCGATAAATATAGCATGCTCCTAAAGTTTGACAGTAACTTCTTGGCGCAATTTCTACCGTAAGCGCTGACACACAGATATAACTTGGTAATAAAATTGAAGATCAATGGAGATACTTACGTGGTCACTCTCTGCGGTTCTTCGATATCGATGTCAATTTCGTCACTGGTCGCTTCCGTCACCGAACTAGTCTGCGAGGTGAAGAGACTTCCCCTACCAACCGGAAACACACTAGTCAAACTACAGGCTTGCGGATCTTGTTCTTTCGACATGACGAGATTGCTCTAGAGAAGACTCTCTTTAGACAGATACCGAAGTTTATGTCTATCAGGGCAACTTTTGCAAAACACCATTTGAGCGATATTATCGCATATTTGAGTCGCGAACTTTACCAAAGTCTTATATTAATCACGCACATACGCACAATATTATCACTTTTCGAAGATACATTGTTGGACAAATATACATTGAAAAAAATTCTGGTTAAAAACGAACGAATCAGTAAATCTTGTAGGATTGATTAAATATTCAGGTTATTATAATAAAAATTCCGGTTATTGTAAATAGAACTCAATACTTTATAACTTATAATAACCAGAATATTTGATCAATTCTACAAGATTTTTTGATTCGTCCGTTTTTAACCAGAATTTTTTTCAGAGTGAAAATTTTCATTGATGATGAATCAGTAATGTTTATTTCTACCAATGCAGATTAGCTTTAATCTTAGTTTAACTTATTTTCTTTACCTTTTTTTAGTCCTAAGAATTAGAAGATGAAAAGTTAAATTGAGGTTAAAGTTAATCTGCATTAGTAGAAACAGACATAAATCTTGTACACGGAGAGAATTTTTTATTATATTTTACCGTAAAATTCACTACAAATTTTAATATGTTTGGTGATAAGAGTGGGATAACTAGACAACCTACTAAATATGACCGAAAATGATAGGAATTTGTGAAATATATTGTTGTATATATACAACAGAAATTTTATAAACTACATAATAAAAATTATCAAGCAGATTTTAATATTAATCAAACAGATTTTATATTTTATTGTAATTTTTATTGTAAAATATGAAAATTAAATTGTAATATTTTATTGTAAAATATGAATAAATCGGAGAATTTATAAAAATCTTCGAAATATTAATTATTCCACGATTACCATGATTTTTTAGGCTAAATTTTTAGAAAAAATTCTCTCCGTGTAGAATTGATCAAATATTCTGGTTATTAATTATAATAGAAATTTTGGTTATTGTAAATAGAACTCAATATTTTATAACATAATATTGAGTTTTTTATTTATAACATAGTATTGATAACATTCTATTCATAATAAACAGGATTTCTATTAAAATAACCAGAATATTTGATCAATTCTACAAGATTTATTAATTCGTTCGTTTTTAACCAGATTTTTTTCAGTAAGGATTAATTTTTTATATTTATTACGACGCATTCTCTTTTCGAAATTATCATTAAACGTATCCAGTGATTATTTGAAACTTTCGATGCTTAATGCACCTGATACCGAAACTTTCGACTTTTACACAGCGCCTTCCGAGAGTCTTTCTCCAGAGCAATTCGCTAAACATGCGTTCCTTGACAACAGAGAGAAATATTGTTGGGAGAGACTCTGTCCGCGCAGATAATAAACATAAAGACAAATTACATATGAATACCGTCTGATATCAACTTTCGAAACACACATTGATAGGTAGTTGATGCTCGAAAACTAGGAGGAAGATATCAAATGACATTTATATGTCGATAATATGTCAGTGATATGTATCGTCAAATTACCGTTATTACAACTATTATTCAGAGATTCATGAGTCTTCGTCGATAAATGTAATCTGACATCTTCAATTAATTGTCGACGTAGATATCGATGTAATTAATGATATACAAATATACAAATATTTGTACACTGATATACAAATATAAAATGATACTTACATACAAAATATCAATATAAAGATTTGCAAATTTTCAGTTTATGAATTATTTGTATTAATCAAATCGTTTATTCCGCGAATATGATGCAGATTCGAATTTTTAACAAATCAAAAATAGAGTTTGATGTTAAAACGTAACATATAAAACAAATATAAAAAAGGAATTTTATTTGACTCAAAATTTAACTTAGATTTATGATACTTTCTGGCAAAACCGTTATATATCTGAATAAATATGAATTGTAAAAAGACCAATTAGTTTTTAAATTATCGAAGAAACAAGTGAACGATTTTTAGGAAGAATTAACACGACATTCGATTGAAATAATGTAGAAATTAAGAAATTTCACGTGAATTTGAAATGGTAATTGTAAAAGATCCTTGATGCATCAAGTGTATCGTCTTTGAGGATCAGCGCGCAATTACTCGCACTCAGGATTCAGGAAGTCACCGAGACACCTCAATACATTTTTCACTCGATGCCATTCGACAGCGGTAGTGAACGCTCGGAAATAAGCTCGCCAATTTCATGGTACCAGTTTCGTCTTCTCGCCGTCGCATTTACCGAGCTGAAAGGCAAGTCTACCGAGCGACTTTTCCGCTCGAAGAAATGGCCAGAGATTCGTTTGTTAAGGGGATGCTGGAGTGAACTTGATCGCTCGAACTTGATCGAGGTCGATAATGTAAAATATGATAAAAATTTCCTACATTATCCTAGCTCCTAAAGGTGTATACATTGCGCGCTTGTATGTGCAATGTTGCCGCCTCGATTGTTAATGATACGAGGAGGACAGATATATAATCTTTCGTCCTTTTCCTCTCATTGTTCCCAAGAATCTCGATGTTGCCAAGATTCTCGATGTTCTGAGACGGCCATAGCGTCCGAATTTCCCTTTCATCCTAAACCAGACAGCCGCCCTAAAAATTGTGGGCCCCTCACCCTGATAATATTTCAATAAATTTTAAAGTCGCATATGATTTTATTATATTA
>JAJVSH010000053.1:196328-208423 GCA_021460005.1 Tetramorium alpestre
GTTTCTGAATTTTATATATAATATATAATCATGCAATTTTACATTTATACACTCAATACCGTCAAAATAGACGCTTCTGATTTTGATTGTACATACCATTAAAAATCTGGACTGAGAATCTTTGAAATTATGTTATTTCAAGATTCTAAATGTTGAGACAAGACTTTATGCTTTATATACACAACTGAATTTTTGCACTATATACACAACAATGCAATGCAATCTTGTCATCACGACTATCACTAATTATCACGACATTGTCCGTCTCACTTTGTCTCGTCGTTTGTCGTGAGACACGGTACTACACGATTACGCTCTAAAATACATGGAGCGAACAAGAATTCGTGATTCACACGCTTTGACAGTTCGGCCGACTTCTTTCCGTTTACATTCGTGTTTTGACTGCGCGCGTATCCTCACGTACTCGAGTTGTGTGTAGTAGTGTGTACGTGTGAATCTTCCTTGTGCTAAGTTACTAACACAAAGAAGTGTCACACCGACACGCCAATGCTATCTTCGAGAAGAACCCGGAACTACTGTCGTGCACTATATGTAATCACAGGTCTACTTACAGCTCCACATATACACTGCGTAGGTGCACGTGAATAAAATGAGATCGTCAATAAATTTCTCTTATTAGAGATCTGTTCATATTTTTATCGTTACCACAGTGTTTATTATTCCTGTCCGAGGTCCGCTGTGACTCAGTTTATGTGCCTAACCTCATATAACCTTTATATGAGTGGATGTTTCTGTGTGTTGACAGCTCAAGAGTGCAAAAGTACTGTTCATAATAGATAATTAATATAATTGTTTAATTTTACGCCTTTTTCGGTCTTTAATTGTGCACAGCGGACTTTGTTTTCGTTCCTACTTTATACCTGTCAAAGCATTTTTTTATCCGTAAAGCCAATTCGATGATTTATTGATCATTACAAAATAAATCTGTAATGTCGGTATCCAGCATCCCCTTAAAGGTGACGACGTGAAACTCCTCACTGTTACAACTCAAATCTTATACGCAAAATTAATACATTGTAGCGCAATATAACGGTTCATTGACTTAAATAATTTTTCTTTGAAATTATTCAGGGAATTATTATAATTTTCTTTGTTCAGATAATATCTGAAAGATAGGAATACAAATTATTTTAACTTTATTACGCGTAAAAATTTTTATTCGTTATTTCTTATTTATTTTTTGGTAAATTAATTTATTTTTAGTTGTTACTAATATAAAGAATACCCCATTTTTCTGGTATTATTTTTTCATTCTTTTATTACTTCGGAGTTGATTTTTTTGGTGAAAATATTGCGCTACTAAATTGAAAAAGAAAAACTTTTTAATAAACTAAACATTAACGAATTATTTTTGCTAAAGAAGAATCGACTCCGAATTAATCAAAATATCTATTAAACGTAATATGCGAAAGGTAACATCTTCTACAAAGGATTTGTATATTTGACTGTTCCCATTAATCCTATTAATCATGAAATAATATCCCAAGACAATTCTCTCTCTTTTCATTCTGATTCAACGGATAAAAAATCCTAGATATCACTCACCGATTGTCGCGTCTGGCACGATTCGGCGTGCCCATCTTGGGCTCCTCCATATAAAAAGCCATGTCCCCCTCGTTCTCGAGACGTTGATTGTCGTTCTGGCCGGTCCTGGCACCGGCCGATATCCCGCCCGATATTGTGACGGGCGGTAGGGACTGTTGTTGCTGCTGCTGCTGCTGGACGTCCATCCGGTTCCGCGACTTCCGCCTCTTCAGCACACTCGCCTTCTTTGCCACCTGGATCATCAGAGACTGAACCCCCGGTGCCCTCCCATTATAACACACACCGAACACAACATGCACTATCCCTACTGGCCAGACGTTTGGCCCCTTTCTCTCTCTTTCTCTCTCTTTCTATCTCTCGCAAAGCAACGAGCCCATCATCGTCACCGTCAACATCATCTGAGGGATATGATGCAAAAGCAACGATCTATCGCGCGAGATGCCCGGAAAGCGAAAGCTTTCTCCGAGAAATTACGTCGATCGTGGGCCGGGCGTCGTTTATAGTGTCCTTTCAACGCGAAAATGAGTCGATATGAGAGCCGCATGTCGCGGAATCTCCGAGATATAGATATGTCAAGCGTGTTACACAAAGTGCACATTTTTTTTCACTCCTGTCTTAGAACTTTAAATAAACCTCGTAAACATAAGACTTTCTTCGATCAAGACGCGCTGATAGTACGAATAAAAAAACGTTTTATGCGGACGGAATGTACATTTTATTCGGGAACCGTGTCCTCTTTCAAATATATTCGCGTAAACATTTCAAGATAGTCTTCTTGACGTTAAAAAAATTTTAAGCGTCCCGTAACTTTCCGACGGATCTTCGTTCTCGTAATACCATACATTTTTCGTACGGAGAATTGTCAAGCCACACAACCGACATAGATTCCCACTTTTGTGTCGTGAATTTGCGAACGAGATTTCAAGTCTTCTGAAGGTTAAGATGCGGAGACAAGAAGTAATGTGTAGGGACATACACATGTGTACACATAGCAGAAAATGTTGTGTGTAATTCAGGCTTGTAATACATGCTACAAAACATCTTTAAGTAAGATGAAGTTACTTTTATGTCACGTGACAGTGATCGCTCTCTTTAAAGAGGAAGAATACACAGAGTGCAAGAATATATAATATAAGCTGGAGAGACGCAAACATGATCAAACAGACGATTATATTGTTCATAAGCAAGCTTTAAGAAGCTTACGCAGAGTCTCGTTCGTTCGAGAAGTAACTTGTACGAACGCACAGGTAGGTCATTCCTTTTGTTGAAAAAAGAAAAATAATTCAGTAGTATCTCGTTCGTCTTAGTTGGCATTTATAGTTTCGACGGTAAGGAAAATGTCAAGCAACAATGTCTCGAATAAATGAAAGATCGTGTAACATTAAAACTAAAAAGTAGCGTAATGGTTTCGTAAAAGCTGTTTTTGTTTCTTTTTTCGCTTGAAAAGCTGGAAATCTTTGGCAATGATGAATATTCAGATCCCCTCGGCGCAAATTTGAACTTCAAGATGTGACATAATTTTCTCATCGTTTAAGTAATTATAACCATCTGATAAATTGCCGCATCAATCTTTTTTCAGCTGTTATAAAAAAGTTTTAATCCTGAATTGTCCGAAATAATATAACGAATGAAAATAAGGTAAAAGAATTTTTCATTAAATGATTTGTTTGAAAAAGTGAACATTATTTTTGGATATTATTTGGATAGCAGTTACGTAAATCGAAAGTGACGTTTTACTGATCGAGCATGATTAATTTTCGATTTATTAAATCTTTTAATTGCCTTCACAGATTTAAAAATCCTTTTCCAGAGTTAAAGTACAGGCAATAATACAATCTATACGTGGACTAATTTACTGCTATGTTTTACTTTTCCAACGATTTCGCATGCAAACACACGAAACGTACACATGCCATTTTTTTTATTAAAGCATCTAGGCTTATTCTAAAAACATAGTATTATTCTTTAATGTTAACTCTAGACGGAACGATACTTGTTTTACATGTACAAGGTGTAAAACTTTTATATTAAGCAAATGTTGTTACGATTGTAACTCAACGCCAGAAGCCGATATGTAACAATTTTTTTGTTTCTCATGAAATTACATAAAACTAGTATAGTCCCGTCTAAAGTAAACATTAAAGAATAATACTGCGTTTTTAGAATGAGCCTAGATGCTTTAATAAAAAAGTGGCGTGTGTACAAAAATTTCATATGTGAAAATTTCGTGTGTTTGCATGCGAAATCAGTGGAAAGGTAAAATATAGCAGTAAATTAGTTTACGTACACAGTATTATTGTCTATACTTTAATTCTGGAAAAGGATTTTTATACATTTGTGCAGGGGCTCAGATTTAAAATTGATTGTCTTAAATTAACTAAACGGCGAGAAAGTACGGTTCTTGTGGCACAGCGTTGGACATATCTTTCAATATTCTACATTCAGTAGACACGGTGAGTACAGTGATCCCGACTTACATAATATAAAAAGATAGGACGTTTCTCACGTCGTGTAACAGAAACGTGTAAAGAAATGTGGAGTAAAAAGTTTGGAAAAAAATAAACATGCAAAAGAGAGTACGAATGGAAATAAATATAAACCATTTACATACCATCCTCTTTACACAAATCAACTGAAATATATTTAAGGTATATTTTATCATCGTTAAATCAACTCGCTGAATGTTCTTACTATCTCAAGTATTGTAAAAAAAAGATCGGTGCTATGCGGTCCGCGCGGTTTCCGAGAGAGAAAGATGGAGTTTGAAAATTTTGGCAGCAGATGCAAATTGGAGATATACCGTTTCTACGAATGTGTCAATCGAGCTTCGTGTTAATCGAGCGTACGCGAAATGTGCCGACAAAAACTAAATTGTCCCGTTTAATTCCCTTGCAAACTTCCCCGTCGAAGATTTAAATTTACCATCGGATTGATATTGTTGTAATAGTGAAAATGTGTCCCCGAGCCATATGTATTTCGTACATACATTTCCCATTGAGCGGGCAATTTTTATAACGTTCGGATACTTGACACGCGATGCAAAAAAGACAATGGATATACCGACGGTAATAATCACAAGTAAAATGGAACTCAAACGCATTCTCATATTGAAAAATCAAGCGTTATTCTAAAAATACCGTGCCCGTTGTTTGATCCGTGTTCAAAAGCAATTTATTTGAGGATGACAACTATTGGAGTTTTCAAGCGATAATGTTTGATATACAAATTTAATAAAAAAAGGGGGGAATATTACGAAGAGAGAAAATGCTGATGATAAAATTCGTTGTTTGACTTTCGTGTAGAATCTACGTAATACGACGAGCCAGTCGATGCACTATTCAAAACGTTAACGTTTGCAATTTATATAGTATAACTAAAAATAAATAGAGACTAAATTATAAAGCCCGAATGCGTCATTACATAATGCAGAAGGTCTGCCGACTGGCATTTCGTGGAACAACGATAATTTCATGTTTAAAAAGGGACTACGCTCAAAAACGGATGTAACATAAATGTGTAACATGTCCTAATGGAGGTCTGCATACATTTCATGTGCTTAGCATTCCAACTAATAAACGATACTATAGGGTATGTACATATTCAAAGGGTAAAATCAATCCATTAACAAACATTTCGTTAAAAACGAATGGCCAGGAATACCAAAACGAAACCAAATTAAACGAACGAAAAAATCGAAAGCGCAAAACTTTCATTATATTCATTATATGTAAGGGGGGATAATGTACAAAAGCCTTTAGCGTATCTTTAATTGCATAAACACACGTATGTGACTAGCAACATGGAGGAAAAAGAGTAAAAAATCTGTTCGGAATTCGGCGGTAAGTAATGGCACATTGAGAACATTGAGCAAAAAAACTCGCATTCTCCGCTCGCATCCATCCACTGCCAAATTATCATCGGACAAATAAGGATGTAAAAGTACACGGCTGTTATAATTATCGCTATTACACGATACTGGGATTATTAGGGTGATAAATAATTAGTGAAGAATAATTAGACGGCGAAATTCCCTCGCGAATCTCATTATTACGCATAAAATTCAGAAGTTTGCGTGTATGTGAATTTTATACTATGTAATTGTAAACACTTGTGTTCTTAATTTGAAAAATACGATAATCTCATTTTCTTAACGACGTGATATTTCAGTAATTTAGAATTTCATCAATTATAAATATTGATTATTATTCAACTTATATCAATTTCAATTAATTAAAAATATTACTAATTATAAGCAAATGTTAAAATGTTTCGTACTTTTGATCAAAAATCAAAGTTTTCCATTCATCGCATTAGAATTTGCCTAATTTTGAAATAAGCCAATCTATGTAAGCCCAATACATTTACTATATTCAATTTTAATTAAACACTCAATAATTTATAGTTTCGGTTACTACCCGAGAAAANATAAACTTATGTAATTATGTGAGATCATATATAATTGGCCATATATAATTAAATCCAAAAACATCTAATAATATATGTAATTTTATTTTATTATATATATATATATATATATATATATATATATATATATATATATATATATATATATATATATATATATATATATATATATATATATATATATATATATTGTAATAATATCCGAAATTTGGTTCAATACGATCTTATCTTATACATATAATTATATTCGGCTAGACCAGATTATATGTATATGAAAACAGATCTGCTTAAATATAATAAAAATAAAAATAAAATTATATCGCGCCAAATTTTGGATATTATTATACACAATCATATAAAATTATATATTTCATTAGATTTTTTTCATATTTAAGTATAAATATTTATCTGATCATATTACACCCATTTTTTCTCGGGTTATTATTTCAAGGAATAATTTTTATTACCTCTGATCTACTATTGGATATTATTATTCGAGTTGCTTTACGCCTATTTGCGCGGCAGATCGACACAAGGCAAATTTAATATCTCGCAATCCGCTTAGAGCACGACGGTCCCCTACGACTCGGCGGTATTAGCCGACAATCCGCTCGCGCGTGGAAATGCAATCGCGGTAAAAGTCGAAAGATCTTGGCAGCAATTAACTCGGATATGATATCACGGATAATTCCAGATCCATTAGCGTGCTCGGCTGCGCGCGTGCATCGATCGAAACGCGAGCGAAATTACACGGAGCGGGAAGACGGGGGAGAAAGGGGGGTACACACTCTTCGCGTGTTTCAATAGGACGATTACGAGATTCGCAACGGATTAATGTCCGTCTTCGGCGCGGCACAGTAATCGCTCGCGGCACGGGTCGGTTAGAACGTCCAAGAACATTGTGTAAGCAGCTAAGAACATCAACAGTCAACAGCTAAATACGGCTACAGCGCTCCGGTTCTCCGTTAAATTCACAAACGGGGAAACGTTACCTTGCCCAGAGGCGTCGAGGGCTGGCCAGTCGGTGCCGGATCCTTGATGTAGATATTCCACGTAGCGACACTGTTGATGGCCTTGTCGGCGGCGTAACATCGCCACAGACACTGTATCAACATTGCGGCAGCTGGTATTTGCCGATTAAAGTGCTTCTGCCGTTGTTTCTGCTGTACCTTTAGCGCGAAGCCTGAACCTAGTATGCCCTGTAAAAGAAAGGCGAAAACACCAACTCACGAGGGCACGATAACGTCTGGTCGTAACGTTTAGATTTCTTATCCAGAGACAGACTATGAATATTTAAAATGGATAATTTTTAATTATTATTTTTTGTAATTAGTATTATAATCGAGTTTAAATAAGTTTTGATGAAACTCAAATTTAAAGTTTGATTACAAAATTATACAAAAATATAAAATGGAATCGTACATTGTAAATAATATTGAAATAATCTATTCTATATATGTGGAAAGTTAAAAACTCTTATGACGAATACTTATGCACTGATAATGAGAGAAAAATATAATTACTTTTGGCCTCAGCTATATTTTATATTTCGAACAATAAATATAATTAACTTAACTATATGCATCATTATGTTAACCATAATTAATAATTTAGAAATATTATAAAATTATGGTCAAAAGTAACTACATTTTTTCTCAGTGTATCTTCGTATAAATATCTTTGTTTTGGGAAAAATTGGGTTTTCACTACATAAACCGGAGAATTTATAAACGAGAAGTAACTAAAATAGTAATAACTATGAGACATTCAGCACGTTGCAAAGGAAAGAGAGAGAAGAATATTCTTTATGACATACTCACAGCTGGAAGTGCGAAAAAGGATATGGCGAATACGCTGAAACACGAGGCCACTATTTTTCCCATCCATGTTTGCGGGACTGTATCACCGTAACCTATCGTCGTTACCGTGATCTGTAATAGCGAAAAGCACAAAATATACTCGAGGTGCAAGGAATTACTCTGTACATACATTGCCGTATTTCTAATGATACGGAGTTTAATCCGGAAAAAAATTTTTCCGCAACAAATCGTTGACATTTATTTTGTGAACGGTTTAATCCGCGAAATTATTAACAATTAAATACAATTACGTACAATTACGTACAATTAATTAAACTTATTAATTAGAGTATATTATACCCCAATAAATATAGTAATTTATGCTGCTTGCGTAAATGGTGTTACAACTATTTCTATCGATATGAACATCGATGTGAACATTGATATTCGTATCGCTACATTCGTTATCATCACAATATAAATTGCGCTATATCCGTTATCATCGCAATACATTGCGAATTGATTGTTTCCGCGATCATTATCGTACTTGAATGCTTTTTACAATTTTTCCACGTAACCACCACGTTAATCACGTATCTGTTTTTCAATCGTTTCTTTTTATATTGAATTGATTTAATTGATTTCGTAAAATTGATTCAATTTATTGCATTTCGTTCCTATTGATAAATTCTCTAATTATTGAACTGTGAATTTTTTTATACTTGTGACATTTTAGAAGGAATTAATTCTGAAATCTGTCCAAACGTAAAAACATTTTATTTATTTTTATTATGGACATAAATGTAATAAAGGATTCAAATTCGACCGAGGATGATCAGCGGTGTCAGTAATTAGAAAATATGGTTCGTTAAAATAATTAGTAAGAAGAGATAGACTCACCACTCCCCACCAGAGCGCATCGGCATAACTCGAGAAGTCCTTTTTGCCGTTGGGCCCAACTACATCTTTTTCGGCAAGATACACGAAATAGCTGCTGAAAATAAGGCCTAGGAACCCAATGTACAGCGTTGTTATCAGCTCCTGTTAAGGAAAAATAAAAACATTGCAGATATTAATACCAAAATTTCGTATATGTTATAAATATAGAAACTATTATATATTCTTATCACACGGATACGCGTACACTTGGCATGGTTAAAATTATTCCTAAAAAAAGTCTGCTTCTTATACAATTATAAAATTCGTAATGTGACATACCTGACGGTGAATGAAAACCACCGAGCCCAGAAGCCGCCATGTGCCGCCTTGACGGTCGACATGAAGCATTCGCAGAATTTGCAAGAACCGAATGCCTCTGATGGCCGAAGTAGCGAATACCTGACCGTTGCTTCCTACTGACAGGACTACCATGGACGCTACTACGACGATTAAATCTAAAAAAAAAGAAATGAGACAGGTGCCATGCGATCAATACGAAGAAACGATAATATCGTATATTGCGGTAGAGCCGAGTGTAACATTCAATCATTCACACTTGCGCGCTCTTACGTAAAATATTTATTAATGCATTAAAATAAATATTTTTGAATATCAATTAAATATGTATAAGGTATGGATTAAGGTACATATAATCGGCTGTAATCGATAAATGCAAAGCGCACAATCCGATTAATGCCTCGTTCAACGTTATCATTTATCTACAAAATTCGTCGGCGATGCGCATTGTCAACGATTAAAAACAGTTTCCTTTCCGTCCGCGAGCTACGAAATTGCTGGAATAGATGTAATCACGACCGCATTTTCGCGGCTGGCCTGTTAATAATAATGCCTCATTTTTTACGTTGCGGATTACAATTCTGTTGCTATGGACGAAATGAAATGAAATAGGATATATTTGAGATAATCGCTGGGCTGTTCTTCCGAAAACGTCCATGCTCGGATTTCAATGTACTTTTGAAAATAGATTCCTTTTACATTAAAACAATGTTTANGAAAAGGATTTTTTGCGACTCAAAGATTAAAACACTTTTTTTAATATATTAAAGTTGAGGTTGTTCGGTTAAGGTTACGCAACCTCCTCCCTGGGGGAGGGGAAGGGGTACTCTATATTGTAGTATTTTATGAGAGAAGTTCATTGGTAGAACTCTTTTTTGTTAACTTTTATTCGTTTGACCTTGAAAACAAAAATGTGATATAATCTAAAAATTTATTTTAATGAACTTTCTTGTGTTCATTACTACTGTATCTAAATTTTTGGCCAGGAGTGTATGTTACTGTACATGTGTTTATATTTCTTGTGATTTTAATACTATATCAAAATTTTTGCTCTGATTGATCATATGTGTGAATATTTGTGGCAACATGGAATAAAAAAACTGGAGGAGATCCATTTCATATGTAGCTACTTCCACTCCACCTGCCCCGTGCTTTGGGGCGAAGTTAGGTCCACGATTATACGGTTCAACATGGGTTTGCAACTTTCCACGCGAAGCTACTCCCACCCCACCCGCCCTGTGTGACGGGGCGAAGCTAGGTCTACGATTGTACGGTTCCACATGGGTTTGCAACGTTCAAGCGTTATCTTTCAAATTCACAACTTCCACATAGGTTAACAACAAAAATTTTGCATCTAATTAGGCGTTGGATACTTAATACATTATCTAGTTAAGGGGTTGGGTAGGGTTAGAATAAAGCGGGGAGGGCGGAGCCCCTCCCCCGCCCACGCGTTATTATTTAAACTCACAACTACTCATAAAACGCGACTATAACATACTTTTTAGGGTATGTTATATTTTTCGTTTTCAAGGTCAAACGAATGAGAGTTAACAAAAAAGAGTTCTACCACTGAATTTCTCTCATCAAATACTACAATATAGAGTATCCTTTTCCCTCTCCCCGGGAGGAGGTTGCGTAACCTTAACCGAACAACCTCAACCTTAATATATTTAAAAAAGTGCTTTAATCTTTGAGTCGCCAAAAATCCTTTTCCTAAACATTGTTTTAATGTAAAAGGAACCTATTTTCAAAAGTTCATTGAAATCTGAGCATAAACGTTTTCGGAAGTTTCGCCAATCGCTGGAGAAGAGAAATATGCAGATAATCAAAAAACATTGATAATCTGGCAGGTATCATTTACCGCGCGGCTTCCAACAAACACGGCGTAGGCGGTTCGAAAAATTAATTCACAACGCAATTGATTAACTCAACTAATTTACAACGCAATTGATTAACTCAAATTGCGCATATATATCTACAAATACTCATGATCGTTAGAATACAGGAAAATTTGTATAATAATTAATAATCTTATTTTAGTTTTGAATAATTTGCAATCATGAATGATTAAATACATTATACAATACACGTAGAAATTTTGAAATAATTCGAGCAATTTTTTCAGATAATATTTGAAAAAATAAACTCTCTCTCTCTGTCTCTCTCTCGTTTTCTGCTTTTGCTTCGAAATTTTGTCAAACTCCCGATCGAATATTTGTCGTCGAGTAATTACAAAGTTTGCGAAATGGAGGCCAGGTAATCAATTTTAGGCGAGTCTTCAATTAAGGAAGGAATTTCGCCTCGAACCGTTCGCATGTGTTTCATTAGAACGCATCCGACAGAACGATGGCTGCAATACAAAGCGCCCGCAATCTTGATTTTCAGCAAAATAGATTCGATATTAGAAGCAGAGGTTAATATTACAAAGTTAGCCGTTAGCAACGGGCACAAACAGTCTCGCATAAGCGATCCGAGACAAAGAGATGATTGTCACGATCCCGCCATTTTGCTGTCAATCGATCAAACAATGCAAATATCAGATTAATTTTGGCATGGCGTCGCGTTCCGCGTTCGCGTCGCGACTCACCGTTGAAAGAAAATGCGGCAACTTACCTATGATACAAATCGGCTTCCGTATGAATCGCAGCCGTCCACAGAAGCCCATGTACTTCGATCTGCAGCCTGCGCTCCATAGTCGAACCAGATATTCGACTCCGAAGAATACCACGAGACATATTTCCTAAACAATGAAGTGTAATTGATCCCTCAGTCTTTTAGCTTAATACTCATTGATACGCATAGTACTCTAATACACGAGAGTTCTACAATTGATACTTTTTTAAAAATAGATTATATACTTAGTATACATAGATTAAAATTAAAATTACAAAATAAACTTCTTGCATATACAAGGCTTAATTTTTAAGAAAAACATTTTTATAAACTCACTTCAGCAATATCTACCAACACATAAATAAAAAAAATGCAATTTCATTTAATAAAGTAATATTAAATAATTTAAGTTATTTAAAAATGTAATATATATATATTTCTCTCTCTCTCTCTCTC
>JAJVSH010000053.1:213817-224264 GCA_021460005.1 Tetramorium alpestre
TATATATATATATACCTTTGTTTTATAAAGAAAAAAAGTTAAATAAGTTATATATACAAAAAAAAAAGTTATATATATATATATGTAAATTCTACATATAAAATGTAGAAAGAAAGAAAACTTTAAAAATTAAAAACTTATCTTTCCATTTACATATTTATTTAACTTTTTTTCTTTATAAAACAAAGGTACCTCGTTCTATTATTTTTATTATTAACAATAAAGCTATATTTACGTTACATAAAAATGTATGAAATAAGAGAGAGCTCTCCGTGATTTCGACCGAAAGTGATTGAACACGATGGCATGACCGACAATTTGACAGTTTAATTATCCAACGTCAATGGGTGGAAAATGCGGCGGAATAGTTCTGTAGATTAGTATGGACATTAACTAATCCTCTCTAAAATGAATATGCAACGAACGCGGAAGCATGTGGATGGAAGTGGCCACTGTATCGATTGATACTAATGCCGTTATATGAACGGGATGTCCTCGAAAAACGAGGACGTCGATGTTAGAACCGCAACCAAGTGGGCGCGAGATCCTTGAGAACCGGCTATATACTATATTCTTTTATGATCCAGGACATTGATGAGCTTCGTATTTTATGCGCGCTTTACCTTCTTCGCGTTTCACGTGGGAGAAGGTGAGAAAAAAATCTCGAGCGGGGCATGATTTACAGTATGGAGTGCCGATCCGCGAACGACATTCGCTTTGTGCCCGACGATAGTCTGCGCAAACTTTCGCAGGAAGTTAAATTTTTCTTTAAATGGTATAAGAGACGAGAGGAAGAATTAATTTTATTTGTGCAGCCCCGACGCGCTGTGGATGGAAGCGGAGAAAAAGTTTCCTCCGTCGGGAACTGTTGTAAAGTCTATTCTCAGGCGGACTAACAAATCTAAAGTGTTCTTTTCCAGGGCTAATTAAATGGAGTTTGCTTTAACTTTCTTACGGAACGTTATAAAATCCCTGTTTATGAATTTCTAATTACTGTCAGTGTTTAACATTTCGCGCTTTGCAATCAGTGACATTCAGATTATTTTTAACTTCTGTTTCGAGATAAAACATTAATACCCATTTCTACCGATGTAGATTAACATTAATCTCGGTTTAAAACTTACTTTCTATCTTTTTTTTACTCCTAAGAATAAGAAAGAGATGAAAAGTAAGCAAGTTAAACCGAGATTAGAGTTAATTCTACATAATTCTACATTGGTAGAAATGATCATAAATGTGAAACATTATATTAAATAAATTAATTATATTAAATAAAAAATATTCCAAATTGGTCAAAGATTTCTTAGATAAAAGGTTCGTTTGATTTGTACGCACACTTTGTATGCATTAAACATCTTTTGCTTTATATGTACAATCAATGCGACTGTGACAAAATATTCTTAATCTAGCAATTCTGCGGTACTTCTTTAAATAGTATTATTGACATTGCTTGACCCAGAGACGCTTTTAATATCCTGCTCAGTTATAGACTATATATATTATTGAACTTAATAATGAACGCGGGCTACTCACCATCCAAAACAGAGTTTCGTTTGCGAAGTTACTGTATTCGTCTATCGTTGACAAAACGCTAAATATGAGGCACACCAATACCACCATGAACCTAAAAACAAAGATATATTAGATAGATATGTAAATGGCGAATACAGTAATCCGATTAAAACTACATTCTGTTATCAAATTCTAATCGGATAAATGATTAATTAGATTCATTAGAAGCGATGTCACATATTAAAATCAGTTTTATATCTAAAATAACTTTAGAATCTAACTTTGTGTCATCTGATAAATATAAATCAAAGCTTGATTTTATCACAAAATTTCACTGCACAAGCAATTTGAATAAAAGCCTGAATTTTTGTATGTACAATACAATACAGATTCGTATTTAAAATGATTTTAGATTATTTATTAAATTTTTCTTTTAACTTTTTCGGCTTAATCATTCTGCTTAATCATTCAATCATACTATTAAAACGAATATGTCAACCTTTTAGACGTTTTGTGATATGTTTGTGATGATTACTAAAAAAAGAGATGAAATGAATATTGCACTTTATCTTTTTTTACATAAATTTACATTGAAAATTCTGGTGAAAACGGATGAATCAGAAAATCTTGTAGGATTGATCAAATATTCTGGTTATCTATTATAATAGAACTTAATACTTTATAACTTATAACATCCAGAATATTTGATCAATTCTACAAGATTTTTCTAATTCGTCCGTTTTCAACCAGAATTTCTTTTTAGTGATAGATTTTAGTGATAGATTTTTCATGAAAATATATGAGATATAATTGTACGAATTGCACGCATCGGAAACAATTTCAACAAAATAAGAAATAAATAGGAGAGAGATACGATAATTTTGGAGCACATTATATATTGTTATTATAAAATTCGTATTAATAAACCTTCATTAATGATAATCCAAATCAGTATTGAACCTTTCTGGTAATTATAATGCGAATGCTTAAATCGCTGATATTATACATACAACAAACCCAACATATTATAGCGTAACAAATACTTGTGCAAACTCAATGTTTGAAATGTGACATAAATTGCATTATTATTGACTATGTATTATATATGTATATTTTATATACATTGACTGTGTATTTCAGTTTGTGCGTCAGCTAAAACTTTGTCTTAATTTCCACTTTCGGAATAATAAAAGTGCTGCTAAGTTTACTTGTTTTTTCCACTAGAACAAACTATTTGTTAAACTATTATGTCACCTGAGTCTAATCCAACTGACAAATTACTTGACAAACTACACAGGCGTGATACACTAGACATATACTCTACTGATTGCCGGGGCTGCAAAGCGTAACTTTATACTTAAACTTGTAAGAGAACATTATCAGGATACATATAACCGACCGTGCCTATCGATCAAGGTCGCATATATTCTACGACGATTGAATGTAAAAATATTCGTGGACAATGTGTATGCATGATACTTTCCTTCTATCTTATCTAGTGAATACAGTGAGATGAATTTATTGTAAAAGATGTGAAAATTACTAATGTTCCAGCAAAATACAGTGAAGTCTATTAGAAATGTAATATTAAATGCTGTGCAGACATGCACAAAAAGAAAGAAAAATTATGTCTGAGATTGTCCGACATTATCTTGATATAATACAAAAAATGCTATGCTAAATCGATATTCGAAAAAAATCTCGTTAGGTAATAAATTCATTTTCATTTACTTTTTTGTTACTATATTATTATAGTAGATATAGTAGGTATGTATTATAGTAGAAATAAGTTAAGGGAAATTACATTAAAATATGTTATATTACGTTTTAATGTAAAAAAAATACAATTATCTCGACGTGCAATTTTATATGCACTAATACTAAAAATTTTGTTAAACTTTATTTTGTATGTATTTAGAAGTATCCGATTACTGCGCATAATAAGAATGCATTATATTCACGAAGCGATTCTTCAATAACACAAAAAACTTAAAAATTTAATTACAAATTAATGTAAAACTCCCGTATCAAAAGAACCTTTCATAATATGTAAAAGATAATTTCACCGAATAATAAAGTATACATATTAGATACATATTGAATACGTATCGATTTAATAACAAGTTGAAGTCAAACGTTAAAAAATCATTTTGATAAATAATTTCTATGAACTATGAATTTTATGTCTTTTACAATTTTTTTTTGGTGAACGTTCACTATAAATCCTTCGGGATCCATATTTTTAAATATCAAATGCTCTTTGATATATTTTGCCGCATATGCACAAACATTTGCGTTTACTACGTTATATTTTATACACAAGACTCGTACGTTTAATAATAAAATATAATCTCCGTACAACAAGATTTGAGGTCGTGCATAATATCGAATTCCGATTGCAAATATATAGTTTCGCGAGTGTGCTCGCGGGAAGAATTACGACGTTCACGTATACATGTACCGAGATTCACTTGCACGCCAAGTCTTGGTGCGCAGAAATTCGCCTCTCATCTTCTTGGGCAATTTTTCAAATTCTCATTGCAAATCTTAATCGATCGCTTATCGATACGGTGCATCGCGGCACAAACTAACGACGTCGGGGTATAAAAAAAACCCCGAGAAAAATGACATGAGAAGCAAAGCAAACCCCGAGTGTACGACGGCATGAACGGTAATTGCGACGATCCGACGATCGATCGCCGCGACGCTTTCGCGTTGTTTGTACAAGTTAATTTATTATTGAGTGTTACCTCGTTAAGCAACGCGACGAGCGCGCGCGGCATTAACGAAAGCGCGTCGTGTAGTGGCTCTTTAAGGTGGCGTGTCGAGGACCTATAATTCCGATGTATGTACAGCGCTTCGTGGCTGCACGGGTCACCTTCATCGACCTACTATGATAATTGTCTAACATATTCCTCCTTTCTCCCCGAGCATCGCTGGGAACTCATCCATCTTCCGCGGAGCGTCGGACAGACATCCCGCAACTCGCGGATAGCACGCTTTTTGTTTGGCCGTAGAAATTCCAAAGTCACGAGAGAAGTCCATTGAATAAAGCACAAAAGTAACAATTCAACGAGCCTCTACAGCCCTCGATGTAATGACTTTTTTTAGATTTCGTCTGAGAATTTCTCATTTTTCCCGGTATCTGTTCAAATTTTTTAGAATCGTATTGGAGCATTTTTTAGAGGCAAATTTCAAATATATTTAATTATTTGGATTTAATCATACATTTATCATCATTTAATCATATATGTATTTATATTTAATCACCTAGATTTTTTAACTTCCAAAAAATAGAACAAGAAATTGGAATCTCCCACACAAAATATACATTAAATTCTAAAGAGAATTCTTTTAAATGATATAAACTTATTCATAAATCTAACCAAACATACTGAAAAATCTAAAATTCTAAATAGGACTTAACATTATTTGCAAAAGAAAAAATGAAAAGAGTTTAGAGATAAAAATCTTTAAATTACGAAAATATCCTAAAAATGCTTCAAATTCTCCAGATAGAAAGAGATTTTCTGAGAATTTAACATTTTTATACAGTGGACATCGCGTATTTCATGAAAGTGTACGAAGAAGTAATATCTTGGGGAAGAATGGAGAGTTTATTATAGGACATTTTGTAGAATTAATTGAAAAACCCTGGCGATAAAATGTAATTATCGATATTAACACTCGCACACGTCAACGGACGACTCGATGTATTTACTTACGGGCTAAAGATGTATGAAACGATTGAGTGTGTAGATCCACTGTGCATCCCCTGCATATCAATTAACCTACATGTGATCGAGGGGGAGATAGAACGTGCGTGCGTGGTTCCTACAGCAATAATGTCACGTCGCGTCGCATCATTTATTCATACTCATCACACATTTAATTACAAGGGGATCTCCGAAGGCTCGAAACGTAACATAAACTTCTCAATATTCCGATCGCTCGATATATACGCGCAAATAAGTATCTGCGCAGTAATCATTCGGCTGGAAATTGAATTTGCGTTTACACGTGCCGCGCGCGCACGGTGTCCCTGATGAAACAAAGTAATTGACAAAGAACGTAATTGTTATTAATTGAAGGGAGTATAAATAATGCAATATTATTTGTTGCGCTTGATTGATTGGATGTAATTCCTCTGTCGCTCCCGACAAGTTGATAAAATGAGAAGATTAAAGATAAAAATCAATCCGTTGTTTAGGCAGCTTTGTAATGTTACGCCACGCCTCGTATTTTACATTATTGCAAATAGATCACGCGTGTCGCTCGTGTCCAAAGTTCCATTTGATCGATCTACAAATGAATTTAACGTGTAAATCAATCCCGTGATTTCCCAATCAGCTTTCTCTCATTAGCTTTACTCTCAGATTCGCGCTCTCTGATCGAGTTACTGAAAAATTTAGCAACGATCATTGACGGCATGATATGTAATCTCTACGGGCATCATTATATGCGCGATATCGATATATCAGTTTGCGCGTGTGATTCTCATCTAAAAATAACAAGCCGCACGCAAATAGCTTGCATATGCATTGGGCCTAACAGCACGTTGCTATTTACGCTCGTTTGAAAGTAGGCCAGTCGAATTAGAACTACCTCCGTTAACAGGACAAATTTCTTCGTTTAACGCACAAGATGATACTGTTAACCGACATTTTGAAAATCACGATAATTGCATCTTCCGAAAAATAATTATTTGATTCAAAATTGCACACCAATTGAGAGAAAAATAAAAACCACAAGTTTATAATTTTTCTATATTGAGAAAAAATATTTGTTGAAAAAAGCAAAATATATTTCATCAAATTAAAATATTTAGTTCTATACGTTTCGACAAAACATTATTACAATGACATAGAGTATTATGTAAATGTACTATACTTTTTTTAGTGCAACTAAAAAACTAAAAAAACTAACTAAAAAAAAACTAAAATTGTTGTCAACCATTGAGTTAAATAACTACACAAATTTAGTTTGTGCGTATAAACGATTTTTTTTCTCAGTGTAATGATAATTACGGTTAACATAATGATGCATATAATTAAATTAATCATATTGTTGTTGTTAGAAATATAAAATTATGGTTAAGTCCAAAAGTAAATTATATTTTTGTATAAAGTATATTTTTCTCTCAGTGCAACGACAAGAGCTAAAATTAAAGATTTTAGATTTAAATAGCAATAATAATGTAAAACTGTTTCGATACAATTTTAATGGCAGATTCTTTAATTTTTTTCTTGATTTAATTTCTGGAAATTCAATATTGTTTCATTACATATAATTGAAATAAATAAAGGAAAAATTATAATATAATAATAATTACAAATGTAAATGATACAAAAGGAAGGAATTCTTTGAAGAGAAATTCAATGGTTGGGAGTTACATAATTGTTACGTTTTCAGCTTCAACTTGATATGCAGTAAATTGACGTATTTACCCATTATGTAGTAAATTGACGTATTTACCCATTATGTAGTAAATTGACGTATTTACATATTTACATAGGGGTGGATTCCTCCACGGGGTCGCTTTTGTGAGATTGAATGACTCTTATCCCTCTCGCTCTTATCCTCCCTTCCCGATCGCATTAATATCGGTAATAGTACGATAATAGAAAATAACAAGCACCATAGCACCGATCAATAGGATTACTCGAGCAATTAAATATTTACAGCGGCGTTTCGTGCAGCGCGACTTCATTAGTCGGCTGTCTAACGATTGTATGAATGATGCAACATTGAAGCCGCACGAAGACCGCATTATTTCCCACAATCATGCAACTATTGTATCGTATCAAATGGAGGAAATTTACGAAAAATTTGCAATTTTACTTTCTCATACTATCGATTTTCAGAAAAAAAAAAATATATAAATTCCAGAATTATTTTGAAGCTGGTATAAAATGCAATGACACGAATAGTCTGTGAAATTATTTTCAAATATTGATAGACTCTGCAAACACGCGCACTTCAAAGCAACTGATTGTCAAAAGGTTAAAAAAAGGAGATCGTATAAAATTGTATACGTAGCGTTCATACATAGCGTAATCAGCTAACTGTTTTGATAATTCAACTACGCTTTTAGAGCGTCGTGTTGCTTTTAAAGTTAAGATATTAAAACACGAAGCGAGGGCAAATGGAAAAATACATAGCCGTCTGGAAAACAGTTGTAAAAATAGATTATGTGGATATTTTCAGTATGCAAGAAAAATGGATATACGTTTCCGGAAATGAATGGCATGCTTGACATGACTGCAGTACATCGGGCGCAAAATGAAAGACACTTTTGTGGCAATTTCCGATTGTAGCGTTTTAACTTTCGCGTCATCAAAAGTTCGATAGCGCGACATATTGTCAAGAAATAAATAATTTATATATTCGTTTATCTTGGATAAATTTGGTTACTTTTGAGAAAACTGCAAGTTCGTATTATCAGCCAATTTTATGTATCTTCTTACTAATCACACGCACAACTATTACACAGCAAAAATATTTCAAACTCATACAAGAGATATAGCTACTCTAACTCTAATAAAAAATTTTCCAGTTTCTTTCTAAACATATTCCAAACATTTCTAAACATATAAAATGTTATAAAAACATATAAAATTTTATTTCTCTTTCATATCATATCTTTGATTATTATTATTATTATTTTGATTGTTAGTAAAAAAGAGAGTTTTGTGTGCGTGTATTCCAGGTTGGCCGAAAAATGTGACATTAAAAACAAAATATGCGAGAAATACACAAGGTGAAAAGACATTAATGACAGAGTACTGTACAATGTCGTTCGTGTGAATAAAACATGAAACAAAAGAAAAAAGGACTTATGAAATTTTAATAGTTTCAGTTTCTCGCTTCATTCCGTCACTCGTCCAAAATCAAACGAAAATAGACGGAAAGCGTCGGCGAAATGGAAAAAAAAAGCGAGAGAACTTATGTATATTCGCGACGATCGATTTGTTTCGCGGATACGTTGCCGCGTTTTGTTTTGATAATGAATTATTTAAAAGGCTGCGGTGCTTGGCGACAGTTTGAAAGAAATGAAAAACAGCCTATTGAATAATGCACAAATCCGCAAAGTTTTTCAATGGATGAACCCGCCGGAGCAGTAGATATACTACTTCGCCGGCCGACGTATACGTTTCTTTGCAGGACACAGGGCCGAAGTATAATAAATGTATGTGTATTTTAATGCTATTTATTAATATCCTAAAGCTATTCCCCTACACACGAATCGATACTTTTATGTATAATGTAAAAAAAAAGATATAAAAATCGAAGGAAATCAGCCAAGTTAATGACTAGATAAAGAAAGACAACTAAATAAGGTATGATAATGCAGAATACGACGTGTTATGATAGATTGCAATTGGTTGTCGACTGGTCTTTTTGCTGCTTTCAAGATTTGATATGAAAAAAGTTCTTTTCTATTTTTTTCTAAAATATAAATATCCAATGATAGTCATGAGATCGCGATAGAACAAAAATTCCTGCGGATATATATATATATATATATATATATATATATATATATATATATATATGTATATATGATATGATAAATGAAGATGTTATCAAAGCAATGTATAATAATAAATATTCACCTAACACATGGAAATCGAGGTGTAAATATTAATTTCGAGAAGAACTGCCTGATAAAATTAATTTTATCGTTTTATCGCAGCGTCACAATGAAAATACATCTTCATATACGCTTACGTGTGCGTGAATGTGTTTATTGCCATAAAATTATCAAATACGAAAATAGCATGTAGGGAGAGAGTTATTCTTTCTGCCACGTTCTGCGTTCCAAGAAATTTTAAATTGACTTGTTCGTGTTTATCAACGAAATTGAAGAATAAAACAAAAGTATGCAAACATGCGTATCTCGATTGAATCAATTTTATTTAAAGCCAGAAGAATGTACGAAGAATAAAGAAAAAAATCTATGAAATTTCGGTCTATGGGTTTTCTTGTGGCACAATAAGACCATCGGTATTTTTACCTCGAGCCTACATTATGGCCTACATAAATAATAAACTATTATTTCCGCAAAAATTTAATTAGAAAATGTTTATAAGATTGCAATAAATATATAGCGCGTAATAAATTAAAAATATCATAAACAATACAATATTTCTAAAATTGTAAAAAGTCAGTATTTGTAATTAGAATTAAAAAATTACAACAGCTTTTTTATTGTGATAAAAAAATGTGATTGAACGCTTTTCGTTTATGCGTAACATTTCAGTCAATTGTTCTGTGAGCATATAACAGAGTATGTTATAGGATCTTGTCGCTTAACACTTAATAAATACGAATTCCCGGTGTCAGCGATGAAAGTATAAGAATTGACATCAGTCGCCTCTCTCTTTCTGTCTCTCGCGAAAAATATGCGAAACTTTTATCGACACCCTCAAAGTCGAATATTCTCAAGGTATATTCGACTGGTCGACTTGTTATATCGCTTATCGAATCAGGCCAATGATGAGCAATAAAGTCCTATGCGAGGTATCTGCTTCTGCGATCAAAAATCAAAAGATCGCGCCCCGATAGACAGACTGATTCGGACGAATCGATTGCAGACGGAGAAAGTCCTCGACGCTGTCGAGGATTTGGGGCACGCCAGGTGTCAAAGGCCACGACGCCAAAATCGATGCCTACACGACGAACGGTAGCAGGCGAGAGGTCTCCGTGACGCGGCATTTTATATTCGTGTCTTCCAACGTTCAGCCCTTGACAGGGAGCAAACGTACGTACACTGCTGAAAAGTCTTCGGCAGTGGCGTAAATACTCTCTCTGTCTCTCTGTCTCTCTGTCTCTCTGTCTCTCTCTGTCTCTCTGTCTCTCTCTGTCTCTCTGTCTCTCTCTGTCTCTCTGTCTCTCTGTCTCTCTCTGTCTCTCTGTCTCTCTCTGTCTCTCT
>JAJVSH010000053.1:224357-273275 GCA_021460005.1 Tetramorium alpestre
CTCTCTCTCTCTCTCTCTCTCTCTGCAAATCGTACGTAATAAATATCGAAGCGAAGCGCCAAAGATGTCGTTCTCGGCGTTCTCCCGGAAACGGAAGTGAATACTCACACAGCGAAATGGTAGATGAAGCACAGCCAGCCACCGGGATGCTCGAGGAACATGTAGAGGCGCTCCTGGAAGGTCTTGCCCCTCTTGTGATGGAACACGTACTTGGCCTTAAAAGCCTGATCGATCGGCAGGTAGATCGGATAGTAGGGATCGGACATGCCGGTCTGATCGGGACTCGGCGGCTCCTCCTCGACGCCGACCACGTCATCGTTAATGATGTCCTCTTTGCTCTTCTTGCGCCGGTACTTGCGCTTCATGGGCATCGGTACCCGCTTGTGGTGCGCCTTGCCGAAGCGCGGCGAGCGGAAGTGACGTAGGAAGGTGAAACGGCGAACCGGCGACGGCGGCTCCTTCGCGTTCGCGTTGTTGTCTTCGGTGTCCTCGGTCTCGCTGCCGGGCGTCTTCAGCGCGACGTCTTCCGTCTCAAGGCCATGCTCGTCCTCGCTGCCCTGCAGGGCGACGGCGGCCGCGGCATCGCACCGCTTTTCGCCGTGCCTAGAGCATTGGTCCTTGCTTCGTGGAAGACTCTCGTTGTCACCTGGGCATTTCCAGGATTGACACATTGTGGGACGGGGGAGGGGCCAGTTTTGGGAGGCAGAAATTGCGCGCCCCGACCGCGACATCATCGCTGCTCGATCCTTGAGGCTCGTGTGAGAGTAACGCGAATAGAATACGTCTTTTCCCTCATTCAAATTGAGGATTCCTTCCATTAAATCCTCGCGCAAAGCAGAGAAGCTTTAACTACGTTAACGTGTAATATGATAATATCGCATCGTGTTTCGCGGCCACGGGGGATAATTCGATTTCGTGATTTTACATTTTCGAGATGGTCGTCAATGAGAGGATTCAATTGAACCTCGGACGACTCGTCAACGGTAAATAGATAGATCAGTCATCGTGCAGAGATTATTCAAATATTTGACGCGGCCAGACTGAGGCATTTGCAATTCTAACCACTAGAGAACTGCGGAATAATATCCCATCATATAATACGCGCGCGCGAAAACCCTCTGATCGAGAAGCTTATTTACGAAATAAGATCGATAATAACATCTGTTATTAAATGCACTTCTCTGAATAAAACATTCTAGAGAACGAGAAGTGAAAATTAACAATAAGAACTTAAACAAAACTTCGGTTCAAGTTCTTTCTTTCTACGCTCATATTGAGCCAATTTTTCCATTTATTCCATTTTTTATTTTATCTTTTATTGCAGAAAAAGAAATAAAGTATACTGCAATTATTCCCTAATTCTTTTTATCTTGGTGCATTTCCGGAATGTTCCGTCTTATCCTAATTTTGAAAAAAAATTGAGCTAGTTATAAGAAAGATATTTTAATTACACTTCACTATGCTATAGATATGGAAGTATTGAACAAATTTTATTCCATTAAAAATTAAGTATACTCATTAAAAAGTATATTGTTAAAACTTACGGGCCTCATAAAATTTCTGTTGACAGATTAAGGTTAATAAGATTTTCGTAATGAAATATTGGATCCATTATACTGCGAGAAAGTTACAAATTAAGCTACCGAGGATCATAAATAATTTACACTTTTCAATTTTATCATTACTCTGCTGTCTTATGAAATTTGTTAATTTAAAAAGATTGCAACAATAGTTTACTTGGCTATTCAGAAATATTTCCCATATTTTTTTCGCTTTAAAACTATTTCGCTCAAATAAATTAACGTAAATCCTTCTTAACTTTTTAATTATCTCAAATAACAGGAAAAACATTTTCTCAAATTACAGGATCTTATTTTATAAATATTCAGCTAAAACAATTTTTCTATCGTATTCGCATTCCAAGCTATTATATAAATGAAAACAAAAATAAATAAATAAATAATTTTTGAGGACAGCTTGGATGTTTATTTAAATTAAATTTTTTAAATCAAAAAACTTGTACAAATAAAAGTCAGGCAAAACTAGAACAATGTACAGACTATAGATATTATATATATTTATACATCCCGCTCTGTGTTTGGTCTGAATATTTTTTAAAATTTTTCTGCAAACAAATGATTCTTTTAATTAAAATATTTAAAGAAATGTACACATGTCATTTTAAATCTATATTTTTTTCTTTCAAAAAATTTCGAAACTATATGTAATAAGTTATTATTAATGATCTATTGTAACAAACAATGATAAACTATTAAATTAAACATTTTTATATTTAATGTTTAACTATTACTTTAACTATTATAACTATTATGTTTAACTAAACAAAATAACTTATTCATTAATAAATAAATTTTATATTATGCTAAACTAATAATAATCTCATCACATTTGCGGTAAGTTTAACATTTAGCAAAAAAGAATGCGTTCGTTTCAAGAGATGAGATAGCAAGCGCGATTACCACAGCCAGTTTTCAAGTTCTTCGCTCAGCTTTTTTTAAAATGAATGACTCGTCGTAAAAGTTTTTTTAATTCCCAATGGGAAAAGGGAAGATTAAAAATCGAGTAGATTGTCCCGAAAAGGGACGCCTCGCGAAAAATAGAGGAGACATATTTAATATTGAAGAGAATGCCAGCCGCGATTAACCTTGTCTACAAGGTGGAGTAACGAAACATCAATGTTGTACATGTGTGTTTTCTCACGTGTTTCGACGTTACGATTGTAGCGGCTGTATAAGCAGCCTCTGTACAAAGATCAATGGCGCATAATATACTTTTAATCGATCTCGTGAATACTAAAATGCTTCAATACACGGTCGAGATTTTCACATTCGGAATATTTGTGTTATTGATTATTCAGAGTCTCTGAATGAAACGTCAATTTTATCTCCCGTCGAAAGGACAAATTTATTTTTGCGAAAAGTTTGACAATTAAAATCTTGAATTATTTTCGGTTCTCGTTGAAAATCTTGTTAAAATTCAACACACATTGCGAAGAATTAATGATGATCACACGCAGAATATCACCGCTCAACGCGGTGTAGCAGCGCGCGTTACAACATAATATCCATCCTGTACATGACAGGACGCAGGAGAGCGGAATTATCGGGAAGGCGGAACAATAGAAACCACAAATCCGACTCGCACGCTTATACATTAACGCGAATGAATAGTCCGCAAAGCTCTATTTATAAAAGCGTCCACCTCTTTCGTCGTTTCTCTCTTCCTCCCAGTCGACGAGACATTAAAATTCCGTCACATGAACGGACCATGTCGCGGATCGAGCCTCGAGTATTGAGCGAAAAGACTCTCTCTCTCTCTCTCTCTCTCTCTCTCTCTCTCTCTCTCTCTCTCTCTCTGATCGAGCAGAAATCGGGCTTCGCAATTCTGCCTCTCCGTTAAGCCGCGCAAATTCACGAGTACGAATTCTCGCTTGCGACTAGAAAGGATATATCTAATATTCGTCCGTCACGCGCGAAAAATGTATGCGTACGTGTTGCATGCGTCGTCATCTTCGTTTTAGTCGCGTTTCTTTCCCATTTCGCACGGAAGGTAAAATTTACTTTAAATGCAACAAGCGTCCCGTTCCGTTCGTGTTCGCCACACGCGACATTTTCATTAATTGAGAAGTACGCATAAATTAACATTGCGGAATGCTTGCGAGTTCTCTTTGGCGGAAAGCCTCTGAAAGAGGTACGATTTTACGCGACCCTCAAATTTTTCATATAACCATAGGACCGTAGAATATTAATTACATAGAAAATGTAAAAGAAATGGTTAAATTTAAAATAGCTTAAAAAATACTTAAAATATAAATGAAAAATAATTAAAATATAAATGAAAGAATATGTAAAAAAATATTCTTATTTTATGAGAAATTTAAACTCTTTCGGATTTCCTTTTAATAGAAAAAAAAGACACAAAACTCCGATTTACATTCCGTCTATTTAATTTTGTCTCTCAATTATTCCGCACTCTATTAACTCTAAACACATTTTATTTAATTTTTTATTTCTTTCCGCGTCGCGAAACTGACTGGAATTTAAATAGACGGAGCTACAGTTAATCACGGCCGACTCGCTAAACCACGTTTGACGAAACGACCGACAGACCGACAGATATAAATATTCCATGACGTGCAACAAATGCAACGTGACCCAGTACAACGGTTATCCACGTCACCCTCGTTCGCGAGATTACTCAGGGCCCGTGCGATAACGATATAAGTATATAACGAACACGCGAATCGCGCCGCTAATTACGCGAGAATTATGGACCGCTTCAAAGTTCCCGTATACCTGAATGACTGCACTTCTCATTATTTGGATGACCTTGGCAGTTAAAGTGACTCTGGGTGTGCGACTGATACGAGTGTTGACATTGCTGGCGTTGCTGCTGCTGCTGATTGATCGGCGACTTGAGAACGCTTAGCACGAGGTCCTCGCGGGAGGGCCGTACGATTCGTGTGATCTGCCGGCTCTGCCGGAAGAGCGTCTCCTGCTCGTCGCGATTCATCCTACAGCCAAGACGACGACGTTGGAGATAGAATCCTGGATACCACTCGCGTCTCCCCCGTCCTGGACCGCTACCTAGCATAACGGCATGCAGCATCCCGGCACCAGCTTTCCGGTTACGGTCGATGAGCGGCTGCTTGTCTGCCGGACGATCGTCCGAGCGCGCGGTTTGTCCATGGTCTCCGAGATCCGCATTTCACGCGACGTTCCACGATGAGATCGTCCTTGAAGTATGAAGTATATCGCGCGGCAAACACCACCGGAAGTTCAACAGTCCGATCTTCGCGGCGCGTCGCTCCTCCGTGGATCACTGGAATTCATTTGCAGACAATGGCAGGGTTTACTTCGCACGTCCTGTATTGTACCGGTTCGATGACGAGTCGTAGACGAGAGAAAAAGTGAGCTGTTCAGCCCGCTGTGAACCTTGTCACCTCCTCTCTCGTGACGGATTGTTCCTTCACGGCACGGATACCGTCAATAGGATTATCCGATCTGGCCGTCGTCGCCGGAATTGCTGATCGTGCTTAAGACGTAGTGCGACGTATGCCTCCATGTTTGTCATCGTTAATTGCCATTCCTCGAAAGGCGTTCGTTAAAGAAGGATAAAGGACACGAGCTTCCGGTCGGCGGACGTCGAATTGTCCTCGCCCCTTCCACGCCGCTCGTGCTCTCATTACCGTCTGTCGCACGAATTCCACGAATTCGTGTCTCTCCAACCGATCTCTCGCTGATTCCACTCAGCTTCACGGGATGAATTGACCGTCAGAATCGCCCCGCGTTTGCCAAAGCTGTTACTTTCGCGAGACGTGAAACGTGATCGCGAAACGTCAGATGCGGGCACTCAACGACCGGGTCATGCATAATGTCTGCGATATGACACGAGCCACCGAAACTTCCCGGGCAACTCACGGAGAGGAGAATTTGGATATGCACCGCGGGTGAGAGGAAAGTAGAGGCAGCGGCGGAGAAAGAGAAAGAGAAACAGTGAGAGAAAGTTTAGGGACAGAGAAAGAGAGAGAAAGAGAGAGGCAGTTGGAAGTGTGAGAGACTCGGAAATCCGTTTCCTTTCTCGTCCTCGGAAGATGGATGTTGAATGCGAGCAGACTTCTGGGACCCTGCGATCGATCTTACCTAAGGAAATCCTTCGAATATTTATTTCGGTTAATATGGTAATGAAATTCTGTCCCCCGAGGCTCCTTTTCGGTTGAGAAAACGTCTCTCTCTTCCTCCGCTCTATACGCGGATAATCGGGCGCTATTAAGCTGCACGTCGCGAAATAAGTATTTGCCGTATCGTTATTCTTCCCGGCGACTCCGACGATTTTTTCCCCTCGGCACTCGTCGTTCCCTCGTTATCGTAATCGCCGAGGTTTTTCTCTCTCATTCATTTGTTTTCTTAATCGCCAACGCTGCCGTTAATTTCATCTCGTAACAAAAAGACTTTACTTTATGTCTCTCTAATACATTCCGACAATTGCGCGACCGCAACAAGATCTAACGTCTTCATCAAAACGATACTCGCGTTTCGTGCGGAGCGAGAAAATTCGTGAAAGCGTTTGCGCAAGAGCCCTGCTCGCAATTTCTTACCGATAATTATCGTATTTTTCGGTCTCTCTTATTATTTATTCACATCTTTGAATCGTGATTTTCTTCTTAACGGAAAATAGGAGCCTTCGACGGTCGATGGTTTCTCAAGCTTGAAGTTATATATGAATACGCTTCGTCAACTTTTGCCGGGGAAACAAAAGGATTTTCGTCGCAGGATAACGCCGCTTTCCTTAATGCACTTTATGATTGCTTCGTTATTGCTCTTAAGGTTTAACGCGAGATCACAGAGAATTACCGGTGTGTGTGTGCACACAGGGGAATTCGCGCGCCGTAGACAAGCCTTAATCCTTCTTAACGCCGCTCCGAGTCACCGTCGGGGGAAATCCCTGCGCGAAAATAGACTGAACGAACGTTTAACAGCGTTCTCCGACACATCGTGCAATTAAATCACCGCGAGAGCGGGCAATCTCGACGCGAGCTTCGACATGCCATTTGCACACGTGCGCCGTGATATAGATGCGTCCGGTCGGATGACAAATGAATCTGTCGGAGTCGCAGGTCGGAGTTATCGCGCGCCGAGAGAAGGCCGAAGCATCTTTTGGCCTTTCGAGACGACCTCGCGACCACAAGATTGATCGCATTCAGGCTTTTCAGGTCCCTCTCTCTTCCCGCGGATCGCCCACCAATAACCTGCCCCTCATGTCCGTTAAGCCGGGTACTCATTACACTGTGTAACATGCAACGCAACAGTTGCTGCAACCATATTTTTCTAGTGAGTACGTCTTGAACTCTATTGTTCATTAGAAAAATATGGTTGCAGTAACTGTTGCGTTGCATGTTACACAGTGTAGTGAGTACCCGGCTTTAAGATCAGCAGCGAGATCATTTCTCGCGCGCCGCATGCATGATTTCGTCGGTTTATCTCGGCTCGAGGAGCGCTTAAAGCCCCGTGCTGAAGAGCGATTAGCTCGCACGCGCTCAACGAAAACTGTCCGGAAGCTATCTCGGGTATACACACATGCATATACGTATACTGCCGAGCTAGAAAAAAGGGTGACTTTGATTCTTATTTAGCGAATTTAAAAAGGTCGCTCTGCTTGCAGCGCCGGCATCTTCAGCGTTCCTGTTCTTCGCGCGACATGACGAGCCACCTGAGCGGCGCTCTTACTTGCTCCTCTCCACGACGAGAACGCGTTGAATTTCCGTCAGATTCCCTCTTCCGCATCACTTTCGTAAGCTTTCGTAAACTTTCAATTATTTTTTAATATTCTAAGCCTCTTTTTAATGGATTTTTAATGAATTCTAAGCCTCTTTTTAATGGATTATGTCTATCACAATACGCGCGTTCATTACGAGCTTTCACTCACAAAACAATCGTTCTCCATTTCCTGGTGAACTCGTGACAATCGCTTTCTCTCTCTCTCTCTCTCTCTCTCTCTCTCTCTCTCTCTCTCTCTCTCTCTCTCTCTCTCTCTCTCTTTTCCCGTCGAGATAATGAATTATCAACGTGCGATATTTAAACACACATGCACACAGTCGCACGACTCAATTTACCGCGCCCATTCGGAACGAGCAATTATCACGTAGCGCGTGCCCGCGATCCGTCCCACCCGCCGAGATTTCCCCGGCGAGTTGGCGAGCCGCCGCGCCGCGCCGCGCGAGGAACGGCAGACTATCGACGAGCGTTGTCAGGAATAAATCAGTAGGTGACGAAAGGTCGGAACGTCGCGTTGCCGTGTCACTGTCACGGCGTGCCGCGTACAACTGGTTGCGTGTTCCGCGGGACCTTGGCCGGTTGGCTGACCGATCGGCACGGCCGATCTTTCCTCCTCGCTCGATATACGCGACACGCGCGATTCGTCACGCGCGAGCACGCGATCAGCACGAGGATCGCGTGCCGTGGACGCGGAAGCGCGGCAGTGCTTGCTCACAGGGCGACAGCCCGCAACCAACTGTGGCTCCTTGCCCGCCACCTCGTAGTTCCGCCACCCTTCGCAGCTCCGAGCAGGGGCTGACCTGGCGCTTCTGCACGCGCGCACGGATTACGAGATCCTCCCCCGCTTCCGCGACCGCGGACTTGGTGAACGCTCTCCCCTTCTTTCTCTTCATTTCTTTCTTCCTCTCTCTCTCTCTCTCTCTCTCTCTCTCTCTCTCTCTCTCTCTCTCTCTCTCTCTCTCTCTCTCTCTGTCTCTCTCTCTCGTCATCCAGCAGGTGCCCGCACCTGACCGGGACCGGGAGAGCGAGGGTCACTTTACCCTCGCAATTTTTTTTCTACCCCATGGGATTGTTGGGATAATCTCGCTTGGGAAGATTAATAATCTTTCAGTAAAACGCAACAGTCCAACAGTCCAAGTGAATGAAATATGAATTTCGAGCAATTTATCTAAGAGATAATCAAAACGTGGCTGTTGGAAAAAGTTTGCCATTGTCGATTAAGAGGAAGAAGCACGGAAAAAGCAATCACAATTGGATTAACATGACATGTTTGATTCAACAAAATTTGGTTGGACTGAACAGAATTTCTGGTTAGTGTAATGAAATATTCTGATAACCAACCAGAACATTTAGTTCTAACAACGATCGACATTTGATTACTTCTGATCCAGTTATAATATCTAAGAGAAAGAGTATCTTGTTATTATAACTACACTGAAAAAAAAGATTGGATATAATAATAATCCAGTCTTGATAAAAGTTACCAACAACCTTGGTGAAATAGTTTCAACATATGGGTCATTTATAACAAAATAATGTTATAAAATTGCAATGTTTATAATTGTTGTCAAATGTTTTTGTTATTATTATTATATTTAGTTATAATACTAACTAAATATTTCAAAAATTGCATTACTAAATGCATTTTATAAGTTTCCTTAGAATTTTTTTTCAGTGTACGTAGTACGATTAGCTAAACATAACATGTAGGGAAAAGTGGTCTAAATCAGCCACCTCTTCTAAATCTCGATCACCCTCCCCCATCCATTTCATAAAAACCACAATACTTATCATCAGCTATATTTAACGATTATAATCAGCTATTAATAGTGCCCCTAACTACACTATTGGCATGATGATAAGTGTTGTCGTTCTTATGTAATGGGGAGGTGGCCGATTTGGAACAGGTGGCCAATTTAGACCACTTTCCCCTATAATTAATAAAATTGAATATGATTTCTGGTCATTATAACTAAATATTCTAGTACACAATCAGAACATTTTGTTGCTTTCACCAGAATGCAATCATATTTATTTGATTGCTTACACTAGAATATGTGTAACCAAACTTGTCAAGTTAACTTAATCAAAAATATGAATCATTCATTTTTCACCAGACACTATGGTTAATAGATCCAGAATATATTCTGATTGATCCAACCAAATTTTTTTCCCGTGTGCAGTTGCGAAATCGTATTGTTTCATTTTCTAAAGGATTTAAATTGCTCGGTAAATTCAAGATCGTTGAAATAAAAGTTGGAACTACTGAATTTAATCCAGTCATGATAAAAACAGGCATGACACAGATTTTCTAAAATTTATCGATTCATTTACATATACATAAACAATGAGAAAAAACACAAAGATAGACCGTCTATCTTTGTGTTTTTTCTCATTGTTTATGTATATATATATATATATATATGAATAATATGATAAATTTTAGAAAATCAGTATCTGTTTTTGTCATGACTGGATTAAATTCAGTAGTTCCAACTTTTATTTCAACGATTTTGAATTTACCGAGCGATTTAAATCTTTTAGAAAATGGAACAATAAACACAAAAAACGAGTGGAAATTAAAAATCCCAATTAAAAGTACAAAGTCTAATTAAAAAAAAATAAATCTGTTTGTCTGTTTAAGTACCGAATTGTTGAAGCGTTGTGCTGAAACTCTACAACAAAATTCAACGACTCTGCGCCGACTCGCGATGCAAGCTACTTCCATTATTCGCGTTCGCGCACAGTGCTTTCATTTCGCTCTTATTTGAATTTCCGCTCGTACTTATGTGTCTCTCCGTCCTTCTCTCGCACTCGTTCTCTCGTTTAACGCATTGCCTTATAAATGCTCAATTGTTGAACAACGAACGCGGAGAGAACTAAGATGAATGTGAGGAGCGTGCCGCGGCACGTAAATTATTTCCACGCGCAGAATCTTGAGTAAATGTTTTGAAAGAAAACAGCTTTTAAGATGAAGGGTGAGAAAGATAGCTTTAATTTCGAGGGAGGGAAAAAGCCTAATAAAAAAGTGATGATACACTGAAAAGAAATTCTAATTAAAAACGGACGAATCAGAAAATCTTGGTGAATTGGTCAAATATTCTGGTTATTATAATAGGAATTCTGGTTATTATAAACGAATTTAATACTTCATAATTTCTGATTCGTCCGTTTTTAATCAGAATTATTTTTCAGTGTTTGATCGTTCAACTGAAACATTTCCGCAAAGTTTGCGCAAAGTAAGAACGTCATTTGTGACAAACATCGATCGGATAGGCGGCTGTCCTCTCAAAGGAAAGCTTCGCGGTCGTAATAAGGAAGATGCCCGAAAATTGAAATCAGCTTTAAAAGTAATTTCACAGGCAATCCGGGGTCCCGCGCTGCTGTAAATAATTTAATCTAGACCGAAGACCGAACATAATTCTATTTAACTCATTTAACTGTCGCCATAAATTGCGATCTACAAAAGGGAATTAATTCGAAAGCGTTACTCCAATTATTTTGCTTTTAATAACGAAAGATTTCGATTTCAGTTCAGCTTTTCCGATCGTGGGAAATATAAAAATAATGTAAAAAGCATATAGATATAGTTGTAAATTATTTAACATTTGTTGTATAATACGCATATTAAAACAATCGCGTAAATCATTTAAAAGGCAGAATAACGACTCATATATTAATTTCAATAATTCATCAATTTATATTTCATTTCGCGTAGAAAATATAAAAGAATACTGTTTATATGAATAATTTCCGCCTGAAAATATCAGCTGATTCCATCGTATTAATATATCGAAATTTCAATATATAATTTCCGACATTTTAGCAAACAGATATTCATTTCGTAGAAAAAAGTAAAGATAAGAAAAAGAAGTGTATTTACGAACTGCAAATACAGCTGCAAGAACATAATTGCAGCCTGCGAAGTATCTCTAGAATTAACTGATGCTTATCAGGACATGGAATGGGAATCAGCTCTTTTCGTATCTGGATAAGAGCGGAACCTTCTGATACACGGCGATAACGCCGTGTTTGCGGAACACAAGGTCCGTGAATTCGCGGCATCATCCGAACAATAATTCGCTTGTTCGATTGATTTCGACGCCCCACTTCGTCCGACGCATGACGTTGCTACTGTGTACCCACGTCCGGACGCGGGATATGTTTGCGCGCAAACTTGCAGCTAACTGCACAAACATTTCAACCGTAACGTAGCCCGATCGACAATAGTAGCCCGCCAGCCACCTTCTTGGATTAATATTCGATAGAAAATATTGCGAGCTCCTGTCGATGAAGCGATGTCTGAAGCGATGTAAAGTATGGAAAATGAATAAAGAAAAACTCGTTATAATTTTCATACCTTCTGCGTTAGCTCTTTGTAAAAAAATCAAATCAATTTTCTATCTATAATAATTATTTTATCGAAATTATATTCTTTGTTATGAAAAATTAAATTTTGCATAAATTATGTGGGAGAGCAGACGCATGCAAATAATCCTAAATGAGAATATATAATTCAGATACGAATCGACAAGTGTTTATATTCCCAGATAGGAAACTTTTGTAATAAATAATGCACAATTATTGGTTCTTTCCATTCACAGTATTTCGCAATAATTGTCATAAGAAGATTCTGCAAGACGTATATCTTTTGCTGAAAAAGAATTATATAATTATAAATTATAAATATTGAAAAAATTACGAAGCAAAGTTATTTAAAAAATAAAAACTAAAAAATTTCTTACTATTACTTAAATAATAATTGTACAATTTTATGCTGAAACAATTTTTACAATAATTACAAAATTAATTTCTGAAATATATTCAGTAATAATTGATTATCCGCTAAGATGATCCACTCTAATTATACAATTATATAAGAATTTATTTTAGGCATAAATTTTTTAAAGATTGCTATATGATACAATAATTAAATTTAGAATTAATATATTATACAATTTATTTAAAAATTTAAATGATGCTAAAATTTTTCCGCATGCGTCCTTATTTGGGTTTGTGTGGTATTGTTTAATTTCGATTGTCACTTACAATTAGATCCTTCTGACAAGTAACACTACCCAAGTGCCACACGTTGATGTTAATAAACTTTGAATATATTGTAGTCTAGGTCAAAATAAGAGACACGTATTTTTTATACGAGCCCGTACGGCCGTTAAAGGGGTGAAACACCCTCTTCAAAATTGAGAAGGGAGAGAAGATTTCGAAAAATATTTTTAAAAATTCTGATTGCACTATTGTAAAATATATTAAAAACCATAAAACTTTTATTTGAAACTTTTATTAATACTTATCTTTTGTTCTGACGCGTATTCGCTCAGTAATATAAAAACTGATTTTTTTCAAGAGAGTGTTTTATCTCCTTAACAGCCTTATGTGTTCGTATCAAAATATATATTTCTCTTACAGCTATGATCAAAATTATTAGGCACCCTATTAAAATAAAATTTCTTCGAAAATAATATTTTAATAACAATAATAATACATTACATCATACCATCGTCGTTTATACCGTTTGATAGAGTAAAGTTTCAACTTTAAGAATCCATTTTACAAGTTGCTGTAGAATAATTTTTAACGGTGATATGAGCAATCAAAGACAAAATGTTTATTTTAACCATTTTTTCTTTAACCTTCTTATTTTTGATAATTCAAAAATAAGAAAGCATAGAGAAATTTTATCAAAAAAAAAGAATTGTAGAGAAAATTTCATTTTTTCACACAAAATAATTGAAAAGTTTCTCAGATTTTTTCTAAACAATTACAACAATTAAGGGAACATTTGACACTTGTTAAAAAAAATAAAATAAAATTCAAGCAACTGTAACATTGTCAAAAGTTTTCGAAATCCAAATTTAAGAAAAGGATTTTAAGGGGATCCTGGAGCGACGCTCGAATTTGATCGAGATCGATAATGTAGGGCGGAATTCTAGGCTATAATATTACAAATTATTAAATTGGCTTTACAGAATACAAAATCCTTTTGCAGGATTAAAGTACATGCAAAAATGAACCACGTGAGTATTGACTTCATATCAAAAATGAAAAAAAATTTAAAATATTCTCTCTTCTTTACCTAACTTAACCTATAAATTCACATAATTTTTGTAAAAATACAACTTTTTAATTATATGTCGAAATGAAATTTACAAAATTCTATATTGTTCTTTAATGTAATCTATCAGTCTGCTCCGTGGTAATTCGCAAATATGGATTGCAGACATCTTATGACAAGCACATATTGTCATGAGTTGACAGCATTAAAAAATTTTTGTTGTTTTCAGCATCAATATTACCGAGCAGACACAGATTAATGCCTATACTTTAACTCTGTAAAAGGATTTTTCAATCAATGAAGGCATTAAAAAGTTGTACCTTTACAAAAATTTTTGGTACTGCGTATCGGCTCCAGGATCCTCTTAAAGCTTCACTTTCACTTTCGAACAATTTGTATGATATTTAAGTTATTAAAATTTTGCCAATTTTTACTAAAAATGACGAGCTGGACAAATCAGAAAATTTTCTCGTGGCGTGTTACAAGCATGAGAAATAATTTGAGAAAATTTTCAACTAATTGAAATATTATTTTTGAACAAACTTTATTTTAATAAGATGCCTAATAATTTTGACCACAGTTGTATTTTTACCTAAACTACAGCATGTTTAAAGCTTATTAAAATCGGCATATGACACTTGGGTGGTGTTACTTGTCGGTCAAATATCGATCATTGATTTAAACTAATTCCTATTGTTCGCGGATGCGCTTTTAACGAGCAAACATTTCTTACAATTGTACACGCATTTGGCCGCAAACGAGATTAAGGATTAAATTTTTCGATACTGTCCCGCAGGAAGAGGAGAAACTTTTTCATTTAACTTATACCCCGATGGACAACCTGTGGCCTACAGCCCCGGGGATAACCGGGGTTTTTATACAGCGTTCAACGCACGTATTCGCATCGATGCAACAACGTTCAACAACAGCTGCGGAGTGTTGCAGCTTCCTCCCCCTTCACACCCTCGAAGTGTAAATTTCAATTGCTCGCGTTTGGGATTCGCATGGGAAAATGGAGCTCTCCACATTCCACCGGCGCTATCGCGATGCGATACGTCAATGGAATGAATGCAAAGTTTGTATGCAAACAAATGCATTTTCGGCGTGCCGCACTCCTGCATTTGTTTACGCGCAACTTGCTTTAAATTCGCTCATTAAAGCTCCGCATCGGGTTCGAGTGGAATGCGGGCTGAAATTCGCCGGCGCTATTCGAGCAATTCGCTCTCCCCTGCGGGGGTGGAGGCTGTTTGCAACTCTCTCTCTCTCATAATATCACTAAGAGCTTATGAGCTCAGGCGAGTAATGCTTGTCCAATAAATGGCACCTGATGAAAGGATTGTAGCAACCTTTCGGTAACTATGGCAACGAGCTATGTGCCAATCAATAGGAAAAGAGGATTACGCTAGCCCGCGCGTCTTTCTCCACTAGCCCTCCCTCCCGCCGATAGTTTCTTGTTAGGTATTGAACTTCAAAAGATCGGGGGGGAGTCAGATTCGGTCGGAAGTAATCATCCGCAACATCGACCTGACAGCCCGAGATCTTTCTCGTAAAAATGGGTGAAGATATTAAAATGTAGAAATATAGACGCGCTACTAATAATACTAGAACATTTTATAACAAGGAATATTTTATATTATAACAAGGACTGGTAGCGCGATTGTGCTCCATAACTTCCCAGATAGGAAACTTTTGTAACAAATGCACAATTATCGCTTCTTTCCATTCACAGCATTTCGCAATAATTGTCATAAGGTGATTCTGCAAAACGTATATCCTTTGGTCATGATAAAAAATAGTCCATATATAAATAAAAGATATCTGTTTTAACATGATTAATTCATCTATTAGTTATATTATTTATATGATAAATGATATGGCTTTGAAGAAGATTCTCTAGAGGTAATTTTAGCGTGAACATTCGAGTCATGATCGTACGAGGGCAGAAGAAACATATATACGCGAACGTGCCGGATATAAGCGCTCAATTGCAGATCATGTTGTATCGAAGGATAGAATATAAAAAAATTTTTATGTTCTGGAAAAAGTATCCTGCTATTATGCAGCATAAAATTTGTCAGTTTTAGGACGAAAATATTTATTTCTTACTTAAATATTACATGCAAATATAGTATGTCCCAGTTTATTTCACGATTCACTTTATGCAGCTCTAAATTCCTTACAAAATAAACATATCCTTTAAAAAATTTTATATTTAATAATATGTAAAAAAAAATTTTTAACAGTTTAAATTCTGAAATTCACTGTTAAAACGAATGTGTGAATATCACACACTTTTTGCGTGTGATGCGTGTCCCCCGCATTAAGACATCTATGAGTTTGTGAATTTTTTAAAAATGTGTGAATAGCCAAACATTTTTTGAAAATTCACACACTCATAGATGTCTTAACGCGGGGGACACGCATCACACGCAAAAAGTGTGTGATATTCACACATTCGTTTTAACAGTGTTAATTTAGTATTTTCGGTTTTATCATGTCTATGGTTACAATACGAAGATAATTATATTTTTCGTGAACCTTTCAAAAAATGTTAATATATTTTTCAAATCTGAAATCTTAGACTAATTAATTTGAATAAAATTAATTTCATTTTTATCCAACGCAAAAGAGAGAAAAAGAAGAGGAGAGAGAGAGAGAAAAAGAGAGAGAGAGAAAAATGGAGGGTATTTTCGTTTGTCAAAATTACACAAATTTACACAGACTATATATTAAGGCAGGATTTTATCTCATTGATTAATTTTAGAATTATCTCTATTAATAAATGCAAGTTTCAAATTAAGGGAAATAAATTTCCAACTAACTCCGTGCCAACTTCCTTACCGCGAAACTCGCACTGTCGTCATTAATGCCACAATATTTCGAGCCAACTGAACCTGACATTATCAAATGTGTCCCACTCAGAGAACGCAGGCGAGTCTTATCGACGCAAAGTTTCTAGTCTCGTGGCCTCGAAAAGGGTTCCGGCCTTAATCGACGGGTTCGGCCGTGTCGCGTAGTCGTATGTACGTTTCTATGGAGTTGCCTTGACTTCTGTACACTTCTTGTTTGAGCTTTTCCACCTCGACGACATCCATGTCTGGCTACGATCTCTTGCAAATCCGTTAAACCTGCCGTATCATCTCAAAGAGATAAGCCGGCGTGAAAGGTGTCAGAGCAGGTGTCAGAGAATGAAAATCAAAAACAATTGACTGAAAGTGTATTTTCAGCTATCTCTCGTATCTTCTTTTCTAGAATCTCTTATATCATTGGTTTCCTCAAACTTAATTATCGCAAAGGTATTCGCATTTTACGATAATTTTTTTTATTTAAATCATAGTATAAAGTTTGAAAAACACTGACAGGAATCATACGGTCTGGCGGAGCGCGGTACGACGTACCGTTCGCTAGAGAGGCAGCTTAATTGATCTCCCGGGTAACGAGACGAGGGTAATAAATCGGTAATCCAGAAATCCGTAGTGCGGCGAGTAAGATGAAAGTGGAGATGCATGGGCGACCAAGCCTCTTGAAAACGGGGAAGATTACGGGAGACAGCGGGGAAGCAAGCGTGAATAAAACGCGGATGGCAAGGATAGTCGGCCAAGAATTTGATGGCTGAATTATACAGCGTAATCGCTCTTTGCGTCTATGAATATTGGAGTCTTCTTGGAAATATAATCCATAATTCATTGCAAGCGAAAACTCGTCAGCCTAAAATTAATTGAATCGGTTTTTTTTTCACTCGACGAGTCATTTAAATTGCGAACCGAGTTTTTATTGACGGCTCGTCTGGAAAACTTTTCTCCGATATGATATCCGTATACCGAAGAAGTAGAAAAAATATACAAAATAATTCAGAACTAAAAAAAATCTTATTTTTATCTACAATTAGAGTTAAATTACTTTCTTAGATAAAACTATTCCAATTGCGATTTAATCTATCCTTCCATGTAAATAATTTAGAAATAAAAATCGTAAAAATAATAGATTACTCATTATCCGAATAAAGTTTATTTAATCCACTATATGTACGGTGATCATCTGTTCTATATTTCAGAAGACAGTCCTTTATTTTAGATTTGTGTTCTTCAAATTTATATTTTTCTTGAAAACTCACTTTTGTCTTTTATTTTTAAAAAGTCTTATAAAATGCCTATATTTGTCTCTATCATCTTTGTATATTTTGTATAATGTTTAAGTAAAGATATATTTCTTTTTTTATACATATTATAATTGTACAATTGTAATTATAATTATAATTATAATTGTTAATTGTAATTATAATTGTTAATTATAATTATAATTATATAACAATTTTAATCTAACATATCAAGAGCTATGAGCCAATACTAGATGTTCGATGTTTATATTATAATTGTTTTAGTTTACAAAAATTTATTTTTTTTTCTATAAATATATATTCAGGGAAAAATATTAATAATAATAATAAATTTACATTGCACTTGTTTATGAAAGAAGAATAGGTGACAGTGTCTTTTATTTTTCTCAAAGAAATATGATACACCGTAACTATATATTCTCTTTTCGTATTTTTATCATCATTGTAATCATCGTGATCATCGTAGCAAAAGTCAGTTGTGTTTCAGTTTGAAGTTCCTACCGCAAGCTATGACGCGCAGTTTCACGTTGAAACGACACTGTCATCGTTTGCCATTCGTCAACGTGTCCGACATAAAGAAACGCATTGTCGGGATGGGATCGCGGACGAAAGACGATAAACGCCGCAGAAGAGGATATTCGCGCTGCGACGGCAACCCACGCGGCCCCGTCACCTTTCTGTAGCCGAGAGATCCGACATCCACTGTGTCACCCACTTGTCACAAGCAGGCTGCACGCAGCCGGTGCAAGTAGTTCGTTGCGAAATGCTAAATACCGCCGACGTGCCGCGCGTCTATTTATAGAGTCGGCGCGATCGATAGACACCCGCTACAGAATAGAGCGACCAACTAAATGAGAGAGAGAGAGAGAGAGAGGAAGGAAAAAACATGAAAAATGGGGAAATTGAGAAAGTGAACGAGGAGTAAAAAAAGAAATGAGAAAAAGAGGCAGAGATAGAAAAAAAAGAGGGAACCAAAAAAAGACGGAAAAAATAATAAAAAACGAATGAAACGAAACGCTGACAAACGAGAGAGAAAACGGAAGTGGAAAGATGTTCCCTTACGCTTCGCTACTCTTGGCAATTTCGATTCACCATCCTCTGGCGAGCTTAGGCAACTTGGTTCCTAAAACTCGACATCGACTTTTTTTTTATTATGTGACTTTCATCGTTCTTTCAGACCAGCGAGCGCATTTTCTACTTCTAAAAGGTATGCAGAGTCGATCGCGCCGACTCTATAAATAGACGCGCGGCACGTCGGCGGTATTTAGCATTTCGCAACGAACTACTTGCACCGGCTGCGTGCAGCCTGCTTGTGACAAGTGGGTGACACAGTGGATGTCGGATCTCTCGGCTACAGAAAGGTGACGGGGCCGCGTGGATTGCCGTCGCAGCGCGAATATCCTCTTCTGTTACATATATGCGTAAATACGACAATAAAATATTGTGCATAGCCTGCGACTTTTTTTAATAATATATATTTTTTAATCGATTTGTAATTGATTTTTCTCTGCAGAAATAACTTCTTATATAATTTTTAATATAAAATATATACGAAGACTATAATTGTGTTATTTATTTGTTTGCTAGAAAAACTCTTTTGTTTCAATTTTGCAATTTAAAAATTATTAATATTTCGATAATTCGTATAATAATAATAATTTTATTGCTAAGAAAAGATTGATTCTAAAATAAGAAAATTAAAATTGCGGTTACGGAGCATAATCTTTTACATTTTACATAGTTTTATATATTATAATATATACCTATGCATTTATTTTTTTACTTATCTCTATTTTCTGTTTTTTAGTAGACACAGAAATATTACATACTTTATTTCACAGAATTGTCGCTTCGCACAGATAACTTTATCAAACTAATTCAGTATCAACAATTTCATATATGTAATATACACAATTAAACATCACTTTTTAACTCATATTTAAACTTATTAAACATATTTTATCTAAATAAACTTGTTAAATTGTTATCTATTATGCAAAGGTTGTTAAAGAAAAACTCGTACATTTTTTCCTTTCGGTGGTAATTACTTTGAATCATACAACTTTATTTTTGTACTTTAAAAGCAATAAATATGTATTTAAATGAATTTTAAAACCTTTATCCTACGCTGCTTTTAGAACGCCGTCGGCTTCTTTAAACTTCATTCTTAGCTTGACACGGTAAATTCCTTTTTATATATTAAGATCTTTTATGCACTAAAAAGTTTTCTGCTCTGTGGAAATTCTTTTTGCTAGATCATCTCTAGAGAGAGATTTATTTTATTTTATTCTTTATTTTTATTTACGGTTCTAAAAGGTTATTCAATGGTTTTGAGGTACTCTGTATACTACTCAATAAAATGAACTGCAAAAACCGACTAAAAGTCCGTTTCAGATTAACAATATTTACGCTTCAATTGCGATATGAATTGAATTGACCTGATGACGTTAGCAGTTTTCCTATTTTTCGTACGATCTACAACTATACGTTTCTACAATGTTTCTACAAATTCCCATAACAAATTAAATGAACGAAAAGCAAAACTACGATCATGAATACGTAACAGCATTTTTATTATATTTCCAATATTATATTTCAATTCGATATTTCGGGTCGTCTTTTAGCTTCAATATGAAAGTTGTATTCGCATTCAAAGTCCATAACTTCACATCCCAAAGGAAACCGAAGGAAAATACATGAAGGTTGAAGTTCAAAACTGGTTTTCTATAAATTTCGTTTTTTTTCTTTTTTAAGTAAAGAGAAAATTTGGGCTATGCAATGAAATACTCCACATTACAAAAAATAAAGCTCAAAACAAATTTTCTAATATTTCGCTTGATTACTCTTTAGCATACATGAATAGTGCACATTTTACTTCTAAATTTGGCATAATTATTTTTAATTGAATTCATTAAAATTTTAATTAAATTTAATAAACCAGCACTTAATTAAATCAGGTACTGATTTGATGAAAAAAGAATTATACACCATCCTCTTGTTTTTAAAAAGCAATGAAATTTTTTTTTAAGTTGTTGAATATTTTAATAAAGATATAAAAACCATCTTTTTACCAATAAAACATTTGTGTTAAAACTGGGATGTTTAATAATAGATAAGCGATTCATGATTCGATTTCTTTACATTTGACAAAGAAAAAAGCATATTGGACAAGCATTAAAAACTTTTTGAGTTACAAAATTGAATAGCATATGAATAGTACGTGCTACGGAATTGCACTGAAAGAAAAATATAGTTACTTTTGGACAATTTTATATTTCTAATGATAATTATAGTTAATATAATGCTGCATATAGTTAAGTTAATTATACTTATTGCTAAAAATATTATAAAATTGTGGTTGTGGGTCCATAAAAGTAACTATATTTTTCTCTCATTGTCAATGTATGCGAATGAAAATTTTTGTGTGATAAAATATATAATATAAAATTGTTCGGTAATCATAACGAAGGTTGTGGTTATGGAATGGATTATGGACTCGTTTGGTCAACGACTTATTGTGTATGCGTATGCGACGATGAAAATGACTTTGTATCGTACGCGGCAGCATCTTGAACTGCCGGGTCACATGGATGGGAGAATCGATATTTGCGAGTCGATATCTCACAGCAAGGCCACGCTACGATCCTTCTACATTATTGATGCCTGACGGACGGCCTTTGTGGAATGGAGTGTCCCGCTGTTTGCGGGTCACCAAGCCTTAGCGTGCCGACGGTGTTACGACAGTTTTCTCACTGCACGCTGCTTCGCTTTTTCCCCCTTTCCCCTCCCCCTTCATTCAAACCCATCGACATGCACCCTTCTCGGTGCAACAGACGCGCACGATCGCGAGATGGATTAGCATATTTCATCATTGCGCAAGACACGCGCGCAAAGGTGGGAAAAACTACTTCCGTATGCTCTTTTTCTTCGGCGAACGACGCGTCGGACGAATTTGTCTGCTATCGACAATCTGTCTGTATCTTTTACTATTTCCCTTTCAATGCCATTGAATATTTTCACCTCGAGCAAGCACGTCTCGCGATTCCGCATTTTAATCTTTAATCCCTTTGAGCCCTTCTAAATTTTAAATTACGCGCGAACATGCGGATTTTATCAACGAGTTCGAAAAGAGTTTGACGCAGTTACGTATTCATATCGATTTCTCACAAAATACCAAGTTATGATTGGTTTTCTCATTCTAAGCCTAATTTCAAAAAGATTAACGTCTGATGAAAAAATGAAATCTCTCTAACAATGTTTTAAAAACTTTCTCTTCTTTTTGATTTTGGTTTTTCAATCATCAGAGTCGCGACATCGCGACTTAAATTAAAATTAAGTATTTAAAGCTTGACGATGAAACGTAAATGTATGATAGAAGTATCGCCAAGTTTTTAAAGTCAAAAGTTAAAGTAACTTGTTTTCGACAAAGTATGTATTTTTGATTCTACGTGCGACTGAGGTGAGAAACAAATTCTTTAAGTACGGGAATTAAAATCTTGCCGATTTATCAATTGCGACGCATATTTCCCATCGGCAATATTATGGCAGTTCAACACATTGATCGATATAATCCTTTCACGACTTTATTGCATTTCCAGCGACAAACATGTGTGTACATGGAAATAGATAATAACACTTAAGTGGTTGAGCGCTTCTTCGCATCAACAAACATCAGTAAACTATATTTTTCTCATATTATAGACATTACAATTTTTGTTCAATATTTTTTTACTTTTAAGATCTTTAAAATTTAAATATAATATTGGATTTTCCAATTCTTTTAGCTTAATTCAGTTTAAGCAAATTAATTTTAACCAGAAATACTTTTACAGTACTCAAATAAAATATTTCTGTTCCCTTAGGCCCAGCTGCACCAACGTTATTTTGGCTTTAAGGAAGACTTAAACATGTGTCTATCTTCATCTTTCTTTCTAAATAAATAAAGACACATCTCACTTAAAGGCGAAATATCGTTGGTGCTACCTAGTCTCAGAGAGATTGAGGAAATTTTGTATTCTCTTCCGATTCGAAGCGTGCATAAATGTTAAGATTCATCAGATTTAGCGATAGTTTTTTTTCCCTCTAGTTGTTTAAGATAAAAGATGCACTTTAGCACATGCACATGGAAACACACGTAAAATTTCGACATAACATTGTAAAAAAATTTATTTTTTTCATATGAAAAAATTTCTTCGTAGCAAATTCAGTAGCAGATATTATACTTTAATTAAAAAAAATTATCTTTTTCACCATGTAATTTTGTTTCCAGTTCTTATTTGACAAATTTTGCAAATATTAAAAGACTAAAACAATGATGATTTATTTTTGGAAAAGAGAGATCTTTTTTACACAGGCATGATCCGATTTTGCTGCTTATTGTTAGCCACAAAGTGACTTTGGTCTTATTTAATTTCACGACTTCGTATTGCCGACTCCACTTTTAGAAACAAGCGATTTTCGTTGCTAATAAGATTTGGTTCTATCGGTCTAATAATAATCAGAATCAGTTTCCCGAATAGCCGCGTGTCCGGCTATTTTCATGACATATCTAGCCAAGTTACTGAAAAATAGACCGGCGACTGCATAGAAAAGGTCGTGGCAATTAATGACATTCGTCGATTTTTCACCGGCTAAATATAACAATACGTACACTGCAATGCGGAATTCGTGGGTTTCGTGCAAAGAGGATTAGAGTTAGGTTTATTCGTTACCGCGAGCGATTGCAAGACGGAGGAACTCGTTTTATTAGAGCTCTTCGCCGTCACGCTCTCAGTAAGATTTCCATTTCTTTGTTTGAGTTTACAGCGATGTACGTTATATCCTCATTTTATAGTTTATCGTGTAACAATAAAATTTTGTGAATATTTGTGACTACGAAATTTACCGCGGATTACCAGCTTTTGAATTTTCGTACGAGAACGAATCATTTGAACAGATTTTCTTCATTTGTAGGGGAACCCGGGGCAAAGCGATACTACAGGGTATAATGGCTGTATCAATATCTCTACTTATAGATGCTGCTATGTAATGAAATGTGTTGCAATAAGTGCTATAAGATGTCTCTTTCTAAGTGCTGTTATCAATTGTCATAGTATTTTTAGCTAAAAGTTATAAATTATTTAATGCGTTTGCTATGCTCTCCGCGACCGAGTAGTAATTCTTTGATATATTTACATAAATAAATGGTAAAAATCCTTTTTTTTTGTTATTTTAAATACATTTATATTATAAGATGATCTTTTTTTGTCACTTTGATAACGTGTCTGTGTATGTAAATATTGATTCGTTATAGTACTTCATATTATCAAAGATAAATTTATACGTTTTGAGACATAACGGACCACTAGTCCATGGGCTAGTGATAACAGTGTCGTAGTGAATGCGCGTGGCAGTAAGCGACATGTCATAACCTAAAAGTGAGATTAACGTCATTTATATTAATAATGTTGTAACATTATCAGTATAAATGGCGTTAATCTCACTTTTAGGTTATGACATGTTGTAACATACTAAATACGGCATAGAAAGTAATTTGTTTTAACATATTTATCGTATCATAATATGCATTTTTAAGATTTAAACATAAAAGTTTGAGAAATGAACAAGTTTTATGAGATGTCCATTATATCCCGCATAAAAAAACATAACCCGAAAATTCCTCTTTTACTAAATCGATAATCTCTTCCACTTAAACTGTTATTTCACAAATAATTTATTTTTTTTTATAGTAAACATTCCAAAGAATATTTTAATAGCAATTAGAATCGATTTATTTATTTTTAACATATTGATAATTTATTTAATGCTTAAGTAGTTCGATATACCCTGGGGTCCCCTATCTCCCAATTCCGAACCCAATTGCGATGGATTATGTCTTTGTTTGTCCGAAAAAATAGCGAAGCTCATGAAAAGCGAACGAGTAGTCATTTTTTTCTCAGTAGGTATTTTTTTCTGTGTAGATTTTATAAATTATTAGTCAACATTGATGTATAAATATTAAAAATTTCTATTATTAATCTAATGCAGAATCAGAAGCATTGAAGTATTAGAGAAGTATTAATATACAGTATACAGATGAAATATGCATTAATAACAGTTTTGTTTGCGAAGGTTTGGCAAACATCATTCAATCGATTAAATTTGAAAAAAAAATTGTTTTTCGCGCTTAAATCGCTTAAAAATAGATGTACATCGTCATAATATTTTCGTTGTCTCTAATAAAAAAATTATTTATCATTCATGGAGAATTTTGCTACTACACAATTATTAAAAAAGAGATATCGTTGGCAAAATTCCGATGTCTCATTTTTTAATACCGCAAGAGTGCAAGATTTTTTTCAAATGTAATATGTAATTTATTCTTGTATAAATTTCACGTTTATCTATATGCAAAAATTATACGAGCGAGAGAAAGATTAGTATTGATCGTTAAAACACCTTTTTCGTATCGCATGTCCCTCGGGTAGCTCGTCAATCTCACTCCTCTCTCATCTTCAATGTTGCCGAACAGTTTCCGTGATCATAAATCTACGCTATTCCCCAAATGCGTATTCGATGTCTCACGAAAGCTTTTTTTACCGGAGAGTAACAATAACCTCGTCCCTTTTTAGGCACCAATTACAAACTGCGCATAATGTAACTCATAATTTACGGCAAATGAACGAAAAAATTCCACGAGGAAACTATTTCATTCTCTCCGACTATATATATTTTTATTATTATTGTATCATACTTCTCATATGAAAAATTTATGCTTAATATTATCTTAATAATTTATGATTTATTATTTTAATAAATCACAAAGTTACCGAGATACAATTGTGCCATAGATTATTAAGTTGAATTTATAGATTTCTAATCTCATTCCGATTGTGAGGATTAAAATTGTCTTTTCGTCAGTCAGGAAAGAAACGTACGTATATAAAAAAAAAAGTCGTATAGAAAATCTCCGACATATCTACCTTAATTCTATTTGTAAAATTATAGTATTGTAGTAACATCGAAGCTAGCTCATCGTAAAATTATATATGTATGCAAAAGGTAATCCTACTTTTCTCACAAAGTAGTTGTCTCTCTTTCCTGGGCTCAATGTACAGCACGTGGTGGAGGTGTAACGTAGGCTTCGTTACATCAATAATTGAGTTGCTACGGAGTACACAAACACAAAGCTTTATTTTCAAAGTGCGTGTAAACAGAGAGAAAACTTCCATGGGAAGAACTTATGTATTACGATCGATAAAATAAATTTATTATTCCATAATAAATAAAAGAACTTTAACAATTTTAGTTTGAATAATTTACATCAGTAAGTAACACTTACTGATGTAAATTAACTTAGTATAATACATGTGATATAAATTTTATATTTCCCAAAATATAATTATATAAGATTTAAATTTTATTGTATCGTGATAAATTTATACATTTAATATTAAGCAAACTGTGAAAATGAAACAAAAATACGTAACCGATAAAAAAATATTTAACAAAATGTACATGTTGACGTTTTTTGTAAAAGAACATGTATTTTAAATTGTATACAATTCTTAACATTTCTAATTCTCCTTACAACTTCCTTAAATTTAATTTATTTATATTTTATTTATTACAATAATTTGTATATTTTTATTTGATTTATTATAATGATAAATACAAAAACAAAGAGAGAATATTACAGTACTATAATGTATAATAATAATATTACATTGTAAATCCGGAAATCTGAAACTAATTTTCTCTCTTGTACGTGATGATATCCCGAAAGATAACAATCCCTAACTACAAATAGAAATACTAATGCCATCTGGACGGTACGTAATCTGTGCTTAATTATCTTTGAATATTTAGCAAACGTATTTTTCCGCATTTGCATAGTTAATGAGCTAGGTATTTCATTTTTTTTTATTTTATGAAAAAAACATAAAAATCTGGTGAATTATATATAATGTAGTCTTTATAGATGAGCTTCATGAGCATGATATTAACCCATTAACGTCAGACTTGCATGTGTTTATCTCTGCACTTTCGTTAGCCTGGAATTGTATGAAATCCATCGAAAAAAATTATAACAAATACATATCCGAGTATTTTTGAGTGTGCTCTTTCAAAATCCATGGTAAAAAAATCGATTTGATGCATATTTAACAATAAATTTTGCAATTTAAATAAAAAAGACGAGAAATTTGTGGTGTCATTTTTTGAAAAGTCCAAATTTTCATCCTGATCCGGCAATGCAGTAGGCCTAAAACCAATGAGGATCGTGCATAAACTATTTTTCCTAAAAACCTATGCAATTCGTTTTGTAAATTTTCAAAATGGCGGATCCAATATGGCGACCNAAAGTGGAAAAATCTCGAAAATGCAGTAAATTAGATTTTATTTCTTTACTTCNCGATGCTGTTGTCTTTTTACCACGAAATTTCGATTTGATATGACATTCGAGTATGTCTAGAAGATATTTGATACAAATAAATATGTCGGAGAAAAAATTGTGTCCATAAGTCGAAAATGATGAAAATCGGACATTTTTATACCAAATTTTAGCTATTTATACCAATTTATCAGTCATTTTTACATATAATATGTATATCATGTACTATCATATGTATCATGTAATGTATATATATATATGTATATGTTTTATATACAGGGTGTCTCATTTTAAAAAACGCACCTCGATAATTCTTCAACGAAGCATTATCAGCAAAAATATTTCAGACAAAAGTTGTATGGTTTCAAGAGAGACATTAGATATAGAATAATAAAAGGAATCGATTAATATAAAAAACACGAAGAATTAGGTTAAAAAATTTTATTGCATTTTTTATTGCATTGGCGGATTTTACAAAATCCCAAATCTAAAAATTGATAGTAACCGATTCGTGTTTTTTATATTAATTTATATTTACCCATTCTTTTCCCCTTTCTAATGTCTTTCTAATGTCCCCCTTGAAACCATACAACTTTTGTCTGAAACATTTTTGCTGAAAATGCTTCGTTGAAAAATTATCGAGGTGTGTTTTTTAAAATGGGACACCCTATATATAAAACATATACATATATACATTACATGATACACATGATAGTACGTATTACATGTATTGCATGTAAAAATGACTGATNAATTGGTATAAATAGCTAAAAATTGTTATAAAAATGATTTTCCTCATTTCCGATTTTCATCATTTTTCGACTTTTATGGACACCATTTTTTTTCTCCGACATATTTATTCGTATCAAATATCTTCTAGACATACTCGAATGTCATATCAAATCTCGTGATTGTGTCATATGAAATTTCGTGGTAAAAAGACAACAGCATCGCGAAATAAAGAAATAAAATCTAATTTACTGCATTTTCCAGATTTTTCCACTTTCGGTCGCCATATTGGATCCGCCATTTTGAAAATTTACAAAACGAATTGCATAGGTTTTTAGGAAAAATAGTTTATGCACGATCCTCATTAGTTTTAGGCCTACTGCATTGCCGGATCAGGATGAAAATTTGGACTTTTCAAAAAATGACACCACAAATTTCTCGTCTTTTTTATTTAAATTGCAAAATTTATTGTTAAATATGCATCAAATCGATTTTTTTACCATGGATTTTGAAAGAGCACACTCAAAAATACTCGGATATGTATTTGTTATAATTTTTTTCGATGGATTTCATACAATTCCAGGCTAAACGAAAGTGCAAAGATAAACACATGCAAGTCTGACGTTAATGGGTTAATGTTTTCGATTATATATGTACAACGATCCTTTAAAGTCTATATGCTATAATCTTTTGATTTTACAGAGATATACGGATTCCATTGCGTAATGTCAAATTTATCCTTCTCCCCCAATATGTTATTTAGTGCCGAGGGATAACGGTGGAATATCACTTAGGCACAGCAACCCTAGTATATTTTCTTTCATCCACGGTAACGCCATAAAAGAACCTCGGTATCAATATCTACACATTCCCTTCCTTCGACATACTCTTACAGATCTAACGTAATTTCTTCAAGCTGAAATATCATCGTGATAACGCAAGTTCTTTTGAACGTACATCAGTGAGATGCGTGCTTGACAGTAATATTGAATATCGCGATTACTGGAATGAATCATCAGTAAGTCGTGAAATGTTACATATCTTTCCGAGAGAAAGAACTTTCAGAAGACTATCGTAGATCCTTGATTTGAATAATATAATATATGGTAATTGTTACATAGAATCCTGAATCCACTAAATTAACTCATGTTAATTCTGTTTCTATACGTGTTTTAACTCAGAATGAATATATCTTGGAACTGGAGATTTGAAGATAAGATTGTTTTCAACTAGTTAAAAATTAAAATGTTTTTCATAAGATAAGCTTTGGAATTAAGCTTAAAAAGTAAGTAACAAAAAAAACAGATGAATATGATACACTTGAAAATTGAAGAATAAAACATTAAGGAAAAAAAGTTGCGTGCTTTAATGCAGATTTCTGCCCTAGATAAATGGTAGAAGGTGAATATTGATCAGACGTAGTAGAGAATGTCAGTATGGGGTCCGCCATCTATGTGTATCGAACTTAAGCTACGCGAATTATAAAATCATCCACGTACGAATAATCAGAGTAAATCTTATAAAGTAAGAAAAAAAAATCTGCCGTATTTCTCCATCATTGCGCGTATCTCTATCTTGCAAAAAGCATATCAATTAATAAAATTTAGATTGTATTCACTAAATATCACGAAGTGATCGATTATTCGTTGTAGAGGATATTTTGAATGCAAAAAATTGCGAAAATTTAAACGATAAAAAATCCAATTAATTTTAAACATAATAATTTCTTGTAGAAAAAGATGTAATCATTAAATGTCACAGTTATATGTATATTGCATTCATATTTCTTTCTTCAACTTTTTATGCTAAACTTCAATAAGCAACTGCGTCCACGTGACTATAAAGCTTTATTATTTATCGACATGCGCCAAAGAATACTCCGGGGAAACATAAAGCGCTTTACATACGGATGGAGATATTTCGTCTGCCATATAAATTTTTAATAAACAATTGCGTTTTCCTCGCTATAGTACCAACCGTAAACCGTGATCCGAGAACACATTGCTCGGGAATGTATGGATTTATTATTGTAGTCAACTTCGAATTACGATGTCGTAACTTCTTTCACTTCTTCTTCGCCTTCGTGAGTTTAAGTTATGTAACAAGAACGTTACTGCAACAGCGGATATCAATTTCCTTAAAAGCATTCCCTCGGTTTTTTTTACTGCATTTATTTTTAAATATACAATTTTGCGCAATTTTTTATTTTAGGTTTTTTTTCAAAGGTAATTTTTCCAGAAGGGAAGTGTTCTTTCTAATTATCTTTATTATAATTGACTAAGACTAAATTAAGCATCTACATTATCTTGAATATAACCAATTAAAAGTTATGTATACTATTTATATGTATACTATATATCATTATTTATTATATTAGATCTCTTTAGGGAAGAGAGAGATTTTGGAATTGCCATCAATCTCTTTTGAAGCGTTATATTTATAATGTTTATTAAGTGACAATAAAGATTGATGCTACAGTGTTGTCAAAAATAATTCTTCTTTGACACATCGAGCGTGGCGAACAGCTGATAAGGTGAATGTATGAAATACACGCTACTTTGAACTCTTTGTTTCATTTTATATTAAATTTATCATAATTATAGAATATCAGATAAATGCAATAGCTATAATAAAGTAGGGATAAAGGAATAAAAAATATGAACGTACCTACAAAAAATCCGTTTGCTCAATTTCTCTCGCATAATTATAATTCTCACGAACAAATGAATTGCCACATCGAAGGAATTTATGCGTGCGTAATGTGCTACTAGGTGTTTCACCTAGAACGTTATGCTAAATCACATGCAAATACAAAATTGTAGGTACTTACACAGAGAAGTGGTACAGGAAGCACTTCCAGCCGGTGGGACGCTCCAGGAAGTTGTAAACTTGACCCTGGAAAGTAGCTTTCCCAGCACGCCGATGTTCCTTGACGTAGTAGCGATCCTCCCAGGTGCGATCTCCACTGGTTCCTAGCAATAGCCTTGGGTCGACACCTGAGGATTTGTCAATTTTACATTTCTTTAGAATTCGTGATAAAATTGCGCAAACAAACCGCAATATACTATATACACTGAAAAAAAAGTATAGTTACTTTTGGAACCACCAAAATTTTATAGTATTTCTAATGATAATTATGGTTAACAATGGTGCATATAGTTAAATTAATCATATTTATTGTTAAAAATATTAAAAATATTAAAAAATATAAAATTATGGTTGGGTCCAAAAGTAATTATATTNTTTTATCACACGTGCGTCGAAAAGTGCCCCTTTTTTAACAGTTTTCCGTATCGAAAATAGCCAATTTCACACAGGAAACTATTTTCAGCATGGAAATATCATTCGTATGCAACGTGACATCATCAGTGCCGAAAGTGACTGAAAGTCGTGCCGAAAGAACATTCCCGCACGGGTTTTAACGCCATCTCTCGGTGCACTTTGCACAACAACATGCCATCAATCTCTTTCGCATTCACATTTTCGATGTGGCTACTTTCGATACGGAAAACTGTTAAAAAAGAGGCACTTTTCGACGCACTTGTAATATAAAATAATATGTGATACAAGCACGGAAACTCGCCTTCGGCTCGGGCATCCACTCGCACTCGTGGACAATGGCCAAATTTCCGCATTTGTATCGCAATATACTATTCTGTATATATCCGTAATTAATTGCAAGTTATTATACTAGTACTAGTTATTATACTATACTAAAATACAAACTATCATAAGTTATAGTGTACATTGTATTATATTATTTATTTGAATTTGTCTAAAAGAATAGCTATTGTGTGTATTTAACGGCAACTAAAAGAAATGTTTCTTTCGACTAAATTATTATTTAAAAAATTGTAATTTCCTGAATATAATTTACAATTTTTTAAAAAGAGTCGCAAATTTCGATAATCACAACAATAGATACAAATATTATAATTTTGCAAAAATGCAGCTAAATATTTATTACACTTATTTATACACTGATTGTGAATACATCTTTGAAATACAAAACGCTAATGTATATCCTCTCGCCTTTTGTGCGTCTATTTTTAGTACACTTTGGCTTCGCTTTTTCTTTCATCAATCCTTAGCAAACTTGACTGTAACCGAAAGCTCCCTGCTGAAATACTTCCGGTTCCAGGATATGACGTCACGCACCCTATCACGAAACGAGAATGAAAACGATTCGATCGAGTCAATATATTTAAGGGAATATATAGATCCGCCGACCCCAAAAATTACAATTAACAATACCATCGTATTGTGTAATTTATCAAATATAGAAAAACAAATACAATTCATTTATTTGCACATGGAATGGTACAAGGTTTTCGATATTTATCCATCAATCAATCAGTTCAATACCTAATTATCATTTTATTGAAATCAAATAACACTTATGAATGCAGCAGATGTAATTGCTTACTTAATAAAAGTCAAATATGAATTCAAATATATATAAAATATTATGATAAATATATATATATATGATGGTTTTATAAAATATAAATTTAATAGCTCTCTCGAAATGAATTCGATTGTGATTGTAATGATTACGCATATTAATTGTTTTTGAAGAGTAAAGAGAAGCATAATCTTTTTTATTGTAATGCGGCTATAACAAAAATCATAACACTATTCAAATATATATTATACATATATTCTAAGTAATTATTATTTATTAGCCAAGCTTGATTTAACAGAATTAATTCACAAATGATAATAATGATAATAATGATACTATCAAATTGAAATTTTGTGGCCGGCTATTATATTTTTCATATGTAGTTTCACGTTGTGGCCGATTTCCAACCTCTGAATTAGCAACTGGCGTATAATGCGCTATTGATCAGAATATTCATGCGAATAATATGAATACGTTCAAAGAGGAAATTTGTTAATTAATGAACTTGGAATAATTGGTAGATTTTATGCATTTCCATAACGTAATATAAATATATTTTGCACGTATCATTTACTTTGAAGAAATAACAAATTTTATTTTATTATACGTTATAAATGTTGTTTACAATTATATTTTAGCTTAATTCATCAAATGCAAAATTCAATATTTAATATAATATCATATTTAATATAAAATGTACACGTTAATATTAATAACCAAAACTTTTAAAACAAAGATTGAGTGCTCATCGCTAGCAGTAAGCAACGAAAATCGTAAGAAACTATAATTTCTATACTAAAACTCGGTGATACTTTGTACCCACTAAATTTCTTAAAGTGAAATATAACTCTAATCGAGTGAATATTCACTTCAAGCGATTGTGAAAATACTGTCACTCGTAAACAGTGAAAATTGACTTTTCACAAAAGTAACTGTTTAACTCTAATGTAGAGTGAACATATTACTCGTTTCGAAGTGAATAATTCACTCAATCAAAGAATAAAGTTATCACTGTTTCATGAAGTGAATTTTTTACTCAATCGTTACGAGTAACATATTCATACTCTTAGCAAGTACAAATTTTAATTCTAAGCCGGCTTTCATATTGAGATAGCAAGTGACATAAATGTAACATAAAGCTTCGATATAGTTGAAGTAAGAAACAATGTCATTGCTTTTCACTTTAACTAATCGAAGCTGCACGTCACACATAGCTTGCTATCTCATTGTCAGTGTAAAAACCGGCTAACTCTCCTTATTTCATAATCTAAACTAGACAATCTAGCTTATAAGTTATTCTTCACGCATTTGGTAAATAAACTACATAAATTCTTATAAGGACTTTCCTCTGGAAGAAACGTTGAAAGAATTTCTATTAATTATATTAATTCGTTCAAAATTGTACACACGACACACGAACGAGTAACGTCGAGACGATACTGACAATAGTTCTTGCTAATATAGCAGGCTCATGCGTGATTTATTCACTCTTCATGTAAATGAAAATATTCATTCTACGTAGAGTGTACTAAATATCACTCCTCAAAACAGAGCACACACATATTCACTCCAGTTCTCAAAGTGAATTTTACACTCCACAACAAAAAGTAGAACAATTCACACCATATGAGTGAAAAGTCACTCAAATTCGAGTGATTCAACTAATCACTCAAGTTTTTGAATGAATATTATATCGCTCTAAGAAATTTAGAGAGTAGATATTGACGATTTTTGAAGCGAATATAATATAGTACATTGTTTTTTCGTACCTCCAACCAAAATGTCATTGTTGTCAGACTGCAAGGTAGCACTGATGTCAGATAGAGGCGACGGGGTTGGCCTCAAATCCGACGGCGGCTCCAATCTCAGTAAATCACTTCCGCCATTCCCACCTCCTTCATTTTCTCTGCCAACTTGTACAATCGTCATATTCAGAGATCTCCGGTTACCTACCGTGAAACAGAGAGACAGAACGAGAGAATCACCATGATGAATCGGCTCGTTAAGAATAAATAGGGAAATAGCGGAAAGAGGATGATTTTCTTTACATTAATTACTATTCTATTAATTATGAGCGTTACAAATTCGACTGTTTTGCTGCGCAAAATCATTATTCGAAAGCGGCGATTGAAACGTGAACGTCAGATAAAGACCAGTACTTCCCAAGAGTGTCACTAAGTGGTAATTAACCCTCGTATCATTTTCCTCATCCTCGAGTAAGCTGAGCTAAAATTGAATTCGTTTAACCAGGCAAGATACTCTCTTCCTTAACCGCCCGTGATTCGTTTGTAGGATAATTTGATGCACAATCAACGGTATGACATTTATTGATTTAGCGGTTTGCCCTATAACGCGTAAAGGGGTAGATCGTGCTTTAATCCCGAAGGAACGTTATTCGCGCAATTTGCGGACGTCATGCCTCATTATAGATATAGAAGGAATATCAGCATTAAGCTGAATGACAATCATGGCGTGCAATTTTATTGCTCGTAATCAGCGTATATATTAATTAAAATTAATATTTAATTAATTAATATATATGTTATCAAATGATCATACGCTTTACTCAAAAACTCTCACATTATATATTCGCTTTACTCAAAAGCTCTCACATTATATATTCTTTGTTTAATCAAGTATTCTAAAAAAGGAATCATTAATCTCTAACAAATTCCATCACAATACATACATTCAAGATAAACTGGTTTCACAAGAAAAAATATCAAATTTCTGGCAAAAGAAATTAAATTTTACATGATATTTTTGACAAGCATTTTATATTCGTTGACATTTAATTCATATTTATTTATGTTTAAAGTACACTGAAACAATTAAAAATTATTTCTTTTCTTTAATTCATTAATTTCTTTAATTCATAACATAGAGTAAAACTATAAGTATACATATTATTTAATTACTTTTTTAAATAAAGAGTTAAATAAAATATTCTTTTATTTAACCCTTAAAGGACACTCTGGGTCAGATTGAGTCGAGCGAAAGTTTACAATTAAATATCTGTAAGAAAATATTTACAATTGGGACTTATTGGGACTCATCTCTTGTTGGTTTGACTCTCCTACTTTACAACTGTATAGTATTTTTTAATTACATTTTTCAATGAAAAATGTTGTGTAAATTTTTTCCAAAAAAATCCAAATTCCAAAGAAATTTTTTTAAACATTCATACTTGCAGTCATTTTTATCTTAAAGTATAGGGTCCAGAGTATCAGGTTAAATTTTTATGAAAAAATATTAATAAATGAAAAAGTTATTAAATTTGAAGTGAAAAGTCAATTTTTCGGTTTCTCTTAAAATTATAATTAACCTTTTTAATATTAAAAATTCTTTTTTTCACATTCTAATGATTATATCTTATATTTGGATCTAAGTTATATACTTGAATTATTTTAACTCAAAAAAATGAATAGTAATTTGGTAGCAACCGATTGAAACTGCTCGGGGTCAAATTTATTCACTGTGCCCTTTATGTTTCATCCATGAGGTGTGCTCTTTAAGGGTTAACCTTTACAAGACCGGAAGCCTCTATGGGGGGGGGGGGGGGGGGGGGGGGGGGAGTCAGTATTTTCATCATTCAACCCAATGACATTGATGAAAAAGTTCTAGCACTAAAAACGAAAAAGTCGATCAAAAACATGCCGATCCTGTAAAGGTTAAATAATAGAGCTAGAGTAAGTGTGCCAATTACTGTGCCCTTTTAGCTAAACCTTTATGATTTTTGTGAATTTAAAGAATTTTACTACTTTCTTTTTACTTCTTGTAGTATTAAAATTATAATAACATTTTTTACAATATTAGAAATTTTTTCGTTAATAAAAGCTAGCTCTATTATAAAAAAACTTAAAAAATAATTAAAATAAGGTAAAGAAAGATTTACTGGATAAAAGTTACTGAATAAAAAAAACTCATAAAATTGAGTTATTGTGCCTCATTTACTATGCTCTTTTTCCAAAGACGGTGCTTCAAATATTAGAAAACAATTCTATATACTGTGCCCTAAATACTATTAATTATATCATATGCAGTGCTGCAGTTAGATAAATATTTTGTTTTATTATTATTTGTAAGTAATAAATATAACCTAAGTATAAAGAAAAATCAAATTATATAAAATACTTGCGATACTTTTTCGTAAATTTAGATTAAGTATACATGTCACAGCATGAGAGGATACCACAGTAATTGCCAAAAAATAATAAAAACTTGTCCACTTACTGGATACAGTAATAGAAACAAGCACGGAATTCTTACCGGCTATTGAATACATTAAAAATAAAAAATATAATATATGTTTGAAACATCGCTTGAAGTATTATTTTTCCGTAATCTATTCGAGTTTCTTTAATATATTATACACTTTTTATCTAGTGGAATATGTTATAATTTATTATATATTAATGTGTAAATATTCACTTTTTCTTAAACTTTTTGATAAGGTTAACATGAAAAACAAGTTAAATTGGGTATCAAAAATTTTAAATATTATTTTCAGTACTTAAAAATTATAAGTATGTTATACATTTAATTTTGATACGTAAACAAAAAATTGAACTTAAGAGCACAGTAATCGGTCAACCCACAGTAATTGGCACATTTACCCTACACTCTCGAAATAAATAAATAAATTTATTACAGGGTCACTAAAGAATTCAAAAATATCTTGCCATTCAATCCATATTTTCAAATTTTCATGCGCTAAACGGAGCTATTTTGTCAAAATTAAATTAAAAAAGTAGGAAATATATATAATAATGTTCAGGGCACAGCAACCCTAATACATTTTACTTTGCCCTTTAAGCCTTGATGAAAACTGAATTTGATACTCGAATTTTTTTTTAGGCGAACGTACTGGCTGGGGTATCGTAAACCCCTGCGATCTTTACACATGTGTGGCCACAGTAATAAAGAGAAATGTTGAAATTTTATGGTTTCAGACCGGCTCGTAAAGTTGGAATTTCCACGAATTATACGTACGGTTTCCACTATCGGCGGAATCCAAGTCGGATTTTCATGGAAGTTCAATAACAAGCGTGTTGAGTCATCCCGAGGATGTCATCCATTTTAATATATCTCTATATATGTACATATGCTATACGTCTATACACGCAGGAACTCGCGCGCATACGCGCCCCATATATTCTGTCCATAATCTTTTGCCGAGCGCTAAACCTTTGCTGTAGCCCTTCCCTTACTTTTCATTAAGCCTACAGCATTTTAATGACGAACAGCATTTTAATGACACAATGCTCCGTACAGGAGCAATTAAAAATTAAGCCCTGCCATTATACGTTCATGTTGCAGAAAACCCCTAAACAAGAAAATTACTTCCTATGAAGGCAATACTTTTTATTGAATCGATGCGCACTTACGGTCCGGGATAATCCAGTAAAACGGAAAAAAAAACATTAACCGTATTAACGTATAAGCTGGCGAGTATTTTTACTATAGCAAAATTTATGTACCAACAATGTGCAGATGTTATTATTCAATATATTATAAAAGTCGTGACTTTAATTTTAATAATTATAATTTTTATATTTTAATAATTATTATATTAATACAAAACTAAAAGGGGGAGGGTATAAAAATTTTAAACAAAAGAATTGTACATGAAAGAAAAACGGAATAATAAACTCGTTAGCTTGTGTTGATTAAAAATACAAATTTTTCATTAAATTATATATTTCCTATATAATAGACTTATCTCATTGTTCTATGCGTTAAAGAAAAATGATAAAAAATGTTAAAATAAAATATAAAATATTTCATAAACTGACTTTTATGTCTTTTTATGCAAATATAATTAGAAAATTCAAATTATGTAAAAATAATCGTAGTTTTATCTAAAGAAATAATAATATTGATAATTCGTAAAAAAATATGCTATAAGATTTATTTTACACGTGATATTTTCTCCTAAAATTATAAACAAAATATCTCTAGGAAATATTTAAAATAGCATAAATTACAGGCTTATTTTATATTTTCACATTAAGTATAAGCTTTAAAGAAAGACATCCACAAAGGCGCGACTCACCTATTCTGGAGGTTGGAAGTAACAGCCCTTGAGCCTCCTCGAGTGGTATGGCGTGCCCGTGATCTCGGTAATGAGAGCGGTCTCTCATGTTTCCTCCTGGCTGCAACAGTCGCGCGTGTTCTCACGATGTTTCTCGCAAGATTGCCGCTAGGCAATCGTCTGTGACCGGGACTGAGAACAGGAAGCTGGGCGAGTCCTGAGGGACTCCTGCTAATGACGGCGGACGGTGATTGAGCGACGCCCCGCCATCACAACTAAAATCATGTCCAGGTCACCAAGATCGAACGATTCTCCAGCTTGCGTCAGTAGGGCCTCGTTGATTGCCGTCTACTTTCGCCCTGTCGACAAATTTCCTTCATAAATGCGCAGAATAATGGGCGCATTCGGGGAGCGCGCTATTAGCGCTAACATGGTACTCCATCTTTTTCACTCATTAGATATAACAAGGATAGAATGATACGTTAGCACTGAAGCGCTTTCGGAAAGCACTCAATGTCAAAACAATTGAAACATTTGAATCGCGATAAAATATGAATCGCAAGAAGAATGCTAAGTTGAAAAAAAAAGTTTAATATTAAAATTATAGGATTTCCCGAAACACACACACACGCACGCACGCACGCACGCACGCACGCACGCACGCACGCACGCAGGAAGAATCACTATACATCGTTCATAACGACGTTTGTGAAAAATAGCATTCACGATTTACTGTAAAATAAGAAACCCGGCTTTTCTTTTTTATTAAAATTTTAGTTCATTTCTCAAATTTTGAATGATACACTGAAAAAAAATTCTGGTTGAAAACGGACGAATCAGAAAATCTTGCAGAATTGATCAAATATTCTGGTTAGTATAATATAAATTCTGGTTATTATAAGTAATAAAGTATTAAGTTCTATTATAATAATCAGAATATTTTATCAATCCTACAAGATTTTCTGATTCGTCTGTTTTCAAACAGAATTTTTTTTCAGTGTAAAAAAATAATACTTTACATATCTTACTAAAATAATTAATTATAAATTAAATATCGTGGAATTCAGTCGAAATTTTAGCGTGTATGTACAATACATATATCTATCAAACAAAAAAATCGAGAAATCAATCATCGCTGTAGATGCTACACAATGAAACATCATAATTAGCTGTCTCATTCGAATTACAATGAAACACGAGAGAACAAAGAAACCTTTTCTCTGCTTAAATAGTCTGTTTCACCATTTATCTGGGTTTACATGTGCTCAAGTTTCGTGGTCGATGTACTCCGGCTATTCACAACGGAATATGGTATTGTTTGTGGGTATTGTTGCCAGAGTAATGGACCAAAGTGAATATTAGCAACAATTTTATACAACTTTTCTTATTCTTCTTTATTGAATTTATATTAATTATACTCTATTGATATTATGTATTGTACAAAACGCAAATCTATTATAAAAAATATATAGATTTAGGTAGTTAACACAATTTGGAAGCATATTTCTTTAATAAATGTATCAATCTCTGTCTGAAAATGCTCTCGTTTACTACGTTAATTTGATTATGCAAGATTTTCCAAATTTTCCGACTCTCTGTTGTAGAAGCCTGATATTTTATGTTATGCTTTCTGCTCGCGTTACATACGCGCAGACATTAAAGCGCGCGTATCCTCGTATGTTTGCTTACGGCACACATATGTGCGTGTAATATTGTAGATCGATAGTCGACGTGTCTCGGTTAGTAGGTCTAGTTCGTAAGAATTATATAGTGTACCATATAGACATGCGATTTGCAGCTCAATCGTGTCTCTTAACTGCGACAATGACATTATCGCGCTGCACGTGATATTGTTCTTTTCTCTCTTTTTTTGTACAATTCTTTATATTCTCCATGCTATCGTCACGAGCAACTTGGTTATTATAAAAAATATATGTATATTGCTCAGTATACATATAGTAAGAAATAAGAAACAATCTGAAGAAGAAATCTTGAGGAAATCTTTTATAAAATTCAATAAATCACGTTTTTCACATTTGTTAACTCTAACTTAAATTCTTAAATTAACCTCTGAACCATCTAGTAATCTAGATTTTTAATTATGTTGTCTATATAATAGAAATTCTGCAAAAAATTATCAGAAATAAAATTATTATATGATAACCATAAATATTAAATTAATTTATAAATATTATATTTTATAAATATTAAATTAAGTTATAATAATATCAAAGTATTATAGTAAATAATATAGTATTATTGTGCTTTATATAAAACATAATAAACACTGAAGAAAAGCAATTGCTTACGATAACTCTTTATTGTTTGATTAATCGACAAATATGTCGGTGATTGATGCGAGAGATTCGTTGCTTACATAAATCACTTTCGGCGGATTAGGCTCGTGCGAGCTTTTTTTATCCGCACAACGGCAGTTATTTATCAAAGTACCTTCGGAAAATTTCTGGAAATGAAATAGCGCCATCCGTAGTTTCCTAATCCCGGTTATATTCATTTTCCCTACCTACTCTCTAAATCTGACGCAGTGAAAAGTATGCCACTGATATTTTATTTCATTGAAATTCAGTGAAAAGTCAGTGACTTTTCACTGAATTTCAGTGAAATAAAATATAAGTGGTATATTTTTCACTGGCCAACAGTGACTATTCACTACGTCAGATTTAGAGAGTATTTATTAGAGCAAAAGGGAAGAGAAAAAAATTCTGGAAAGGATTAACGAGTCATCGTCCATTCACATATATTAATTTGGGTGGAAACATGGAAATTGCAAGCTAAATCGTTTTCTATGATCATTTCCAACAAATGCGGAATACCAAATCTGCAAAAAATTCGCAGAAAAATCGATTTAATCTATTGTTTAAAAGAAAAGTACATAAAATGTAATTTGTGTACATCAAGAGTGCTTTAAAAGTTTTAATGCTATTTAGCGTCACATATATTACAATGATCTATCCCCTTTATTTCAAATCAAGGCTGCAGATTTTGATAATTTATTAAAAAAAATATTTAATAAATTATTGTAGTTATTTCTTGGTTAACCGCTTTTAAATATTTACGGTGAGGTATGTGTTTAATTTCTTTGTTCAAACAGAGATGTTAAAAAGTTTTTTTAAGGCACGTGTTTAATTTTTTTGTTCAGACAGACATATTAAAAAGTTTTTTACATAGTTCAAAATATATAGAAAACAATCTACTATAATAATCTATTAAAAAATTAAGATTATTTAAATTATCTCTTTATTTTAATCATTTTCAAATGCATAAATATAAATTATAAATTATAAATTATAAAATGTCTCAACTACTATAAAGACGATAAAATTTTCTATATAAAAGAAATAGGAAATATAAAGATAGAAGCATAAGATAGATATTTTTATAAAATAAAAAGTTACCTATAAAAAAATGATTTTTTTCAGATTGTGAATCAATTCATAATCATTTTTTATCCTTTCCACTATTTTAGTTAATTGTCAAAGCAAAAATTATGTGAATTTTTCGTCGTGTCTTGAAAAATATGATTATGTGGCAAAACTATTAAGCTCTAACTTAATAAAAAGAGCATGCAATATAATTATCATATAAAATGTACAGCTCTGATTGGTTTTATCTGACAAACAATTTTTGAAAAGTATTTGTAGAAACACTATTAAAAAGCATTAAAAAGAAGAATAATGTAGTGCCGAAAAATATCTTGTCGTAATTGTAAAAAGGAACTGACAGATCGATGCACGAGTCGACAACGTGTTTCTACTGCTTTTCACGAGTAAAGCATCTGCTTCTAACAGTCTGGAAGAGTTTAAATTTTAATGTATGAATTGATTCACTGTTACAAGCTGCGTAAAAGTTGTCGCCTATAGTTACTCGTTACTCAATAGCTTTGCCAATCCGGCATGTTCTTCAACATCGCCGCGAGCGGATGATTTTAGCGATATTTTAGTTAAAGACAGATCGATTAATCTGCGAAAAGATGTTCTCTCACTAAATATAAATCTAGTACCGAGAGAATTCCTAAGGCCTATAAACGGCCATTATCACTCCAGTTAAATATTAAAGGAAACTAAATTTAAATCAATTCTATGTTAGTTACATAAAACTTTATTATTTTTAACTATAATATATGTATTGAAATTATTTAAAAAAACACAAAACATGTGATTAACATGTTGTTATTTAACTTCATTGTTTTAATTAAATTAACGACATAAATAAGAAAAATGACCTAAATAATAGTTAAAAATGTGTCAAATTAAGATTAATTTAACATTATATATATGAATTAATAGTGCAGGAAGAAGATTGAACATTAATCTTTCTAATGAAATAGTAAAATGAAATCATAAAATTGAAATGAAATGTAGGATAATAAGATTTTCAATTTTAGAATTGTATTTGCATATCACGGAATACGTTCTCCAGTATTTGTTCAATATCTATTCGTAGAATCAGTGATCGAACTGTTTTATCCTTTCTTAATATCCGAAGCTTCGGCTATTCAAATAATTTCATCAAAAAAACTTCTCATAAAAATGGTATTCATCGTCAATAGGAGCATTTTTGCTTGTTCTCTTCCAGCGATATGTAACTTACATCTATTTACTTAAATTTAGAGATTCTAACTCTTCAAATATATACCTACAGATCCGAAAGATACGAATAGTTCAAAGTTCAAGCTCAAAACTTGGAACGTCTGTATTGTTCAGTTATCAAACTGTTCCAAATATTATTCGTGAAATAAGGATTGAGACACAGTTATTTGCCGCGTGACACACCGTGGATTTAACTACTTTAGTCAACAGTCGAAAGTTCCACTGACACTTTCCTCACTTTGGCGCTTTTACTAGGCTTCCTAAGATATCTCTAGTGCGCGCTAAATTTGTCAAACAGTCGTTTGAAGTACTTAACTACATGCTCTTTCCACACCAATTCGTTAATCGACGACCAATTCGTTAATCATTTATTACGGTACATATTGGGGACATATTAATCATCGCGTCACTTGGAACATCATTTCGTTTCCCGTCATAATTTCACGAAGAGGGATAAGGTGTTAAGAAACACAGCCTAAATCAACTTGTCGGGCACGATGATATTAAAGCTCGAGAACGCTACATCGTCAGATAAGTAAGAAAAAAAACTTAATACTGACAAGCTTAAGCCTGATATCCGAAGAAAACGAGAGCTTCGAAATTTCAAGGATAAGAAATAAACGTTACTATTAGATTTGTATTAAAAAAAAAGTTCAATAATGTTTCTTCATTATATTGCTTAAATAAAATAATTATTCTAAGCTTCTATAAAATAATTATTCTTTACGCGTTAAATATTATTTATGCACTTTATATATTTCTTATTTTATTATAATCAATTATCACATTTTACGTGATTTATTATAATCAATCGTGCAAATATATTAACATTTTATATTTTCATTTATGTCCATTTTAAAAATTGTATTTATATCGTTTTTTCCTATATAATTTTAAAATGATAAAAAAATTAATTAAATAAAACTGAATACTGCTCTGGATTAACCAAAGCTTTATTCACACACTCGCGCGTGCATGCACGCATATATGCATATTCAGAGATGTAAACGAAAAGGTTTTATATTTGATTCAGAATTTACAATAAGAGAGATAAAAGCATGGTCATTATTTTTCTATTAAGCACAGTAGAATGTATCTAATCGATTTCAAAAAATATTTCACGTGACATCGAAATAGCTGAGATTGCAAGAAATTCATGAAATTCTATCGTAATCACATTTAGAATATTCATTTTTTTTCATACGGATTTTAGAGTAGAAAGGTGTGGTCGCGATAAGATACTTCGAAATTGAGCATTAAAAATTGATATTTAAGAATCATCGTCGGATGTGCATGTATACTCATACTTTCGTCATATCGCGTGACACTGTGCCCTTTCTCGCTCCCTTTATCGCGTGCACATAGCGTTTTTCAGTGACCCATGGCTTATGTCGGCTTAATTACGTCGATGTTTGACGAGCAATTTTGCTAATGTTCTAGCTTTCAGTGTTCTGGTGTGAAATAACGAGTATTTAATAAGTTATAGTTCTGAGATCCTGTTAGAAATATTTAATTCTTAACTGGTGACATGAGAAAAGTATCGATGGCAAGAAATTTTTCAAATTCTATATTGCCTTTTCAAATGTTTTTTTTAATACTTTTTTAAGAGAGACAGAGAGAAAAAAAATGTTTATCACATTTATTGATTATTTAAAACACACATTGTAAGAATACAAAAAAAAATAGAAAAGAGAAAATATTGTATTAAAATTCAATCTTTCTGTTAATCATTTTGCATACTAACAGTCTTCTATTATTCATTTTTCATACTAATAAGAACTAAAAAGCAAAGTTCAAAGCTCTAAGAAATCCTCTTACATCTTATTAAGTAAATAGTAGTTAATTAGTTAAATAAATCAATCTGGGAAGAATTAAAATTTTTCGTATTTTGTCATTGTATTTTTGACAAATCGTCGACAAATCTATTCGACGTAAAAATAATTCCAAAAACTTCTAATTCTTGTTAACTGTATAAGATTCATTAGCGAGTTATCCTAGGAAAAGCTCATTCACGATATTCGTTGCTCTATTTTCCGAGAGCGTATCACACGTCAAGGAGAATAATATGTAATTACATCCCTCTCGTATTCTCCTTTGTACGGAAGTAAAGCTGCAGAATAATTGGGAAAGTAGGCTAATCCGCGGCTTGATATTTTAGACTACAAAAAAGATAATTATAGAAAAAAAAACATAGACAAAAGAGAAGACAAGTGAGAAAAATGAAAGCGACCGTCTTGTTATTTCGAATGAAAGCAAGGAAAATGCGCCTCTTTTTTTAACAATAATGTATGCCAACAAAAGTTAAAAGCGGTGCAAAGAGAAAGATGTCTGGTGATACGAGCGGAAGTGGAGCATCCATTATGCCGTCACAATCGGAGCGAGAACAATGCAAACGGATCGATATGTAATTAATGAATATTACTAACAAATAAAGCGAAGGTGACGCATGTGCTTGAAGGTAAATAATATAAAAATATGAAAATGTCGAATTGGAATAAAGAAATTATTCATGCAATTATTTTCTATTTGTCAATTTTGTGTATCTCGTTTTGCAAACACGCTTTTCGCATCAAATTAATTAACAATTCAAGATACAAATATAAATACAATGTTAAAGTGCTTGAGATACTAATAAATGTAATGATACAATGTAAAAGTTCTTGAGATACTAATTAATAAATAACTGATAATTTTAGATTCTGACAGAAAAGTATAATTTTTTATTAAAATTATCAATTGAATCAAGTTCGGCTTTTGAATTATTTTATTTATAATGTATTATGAAAGATCGATAATAATCAATAATTGATATCAATAATTTATAATCAATACTCAAGATTAAGCAATGTAGTAAAAGTCATAATTGAAATAAAGAATTTAAAAAATTCAAAGAAAAATGTGGAAAACATAAAATGTGAATCATTCAGTACATATAATTATAAAATGAGTTACTATATTGCAGCCAAAAAAAAAACTGTCGCTTTCTCCCAGTGGGATTACTTAGTGTTAATTATTCTCCTCGACATTAACGTAATAAGAAATGTAACCGGTTTTTTATGAACAATTCAGCCGGTGTACATCGCGTGACGTGAGTCACGAGGAAAAACGTTTCGTCATGCTGTTTCGGCGCAATCTTGTAACCCGCATAGTGGTGTGTATATATATGTATAATATATATATATATATATATATATATATATATATATATATATATATATATATATACATATATATTAGAGATTGCAGGACGACCGATAAGACTCGGATATTTATCTAGTTATCTAAGCCTTGCGATCTTCACGCTTCGACATGCACATGCACGACGTCGCGTGTCTTCATCCGACGACTTTTCCGTAAGGTTTTTTCCTCCCCTCGGAAGCAGGCTTGAGAGTGAAAAAGGCGACAACCGTGAATTTCTGAGGGAGCAACGATGTTTCTCGTTAATTTAAGGCGCTCGACATTTAAAGAGCAATCTCGCCTTTGTGCCAAGGGCGAGATTCTTCGGAAATTCTAAGAAATCTAAGAGTTACTTTACGTAATTGGCACTGCTTTCCCTTTTATTCCCAGCCTCGTTAAAGAGACGTTTAAGGTACGAAGAACGTATTCTACACATTTCACAATCTTATAGTACATCTCGTCAAGCGGCTTGATATCTTCCTCACGACATTCGCTAATTGTAAGTTGTAAGTTCACGCGAATCAGCGATTTTGCAATTTTAAGGGATAAGAAAAGCAAAGTATCCCAAGTAGAGCAGTAAATCAAGATAATGTCAAAGTGTCGTCAAAATGACGAGAGTATGATCACAAAATTCACCTCTCAATCATAATTTAATCTTTTTTTTTTGTCACTTTGACATCATGACTTTCTGATCCGGATATTTTTTGTAAGAAAAATCTCGCCGTGTGTATGTGTGTGTGTCGGGATTCCTATCAGCACCTCTATCAATACAGGTTAATCGCACATCAGTCGCGAAATCAATTACTGACCGTGCGACTCGCCGACCGCGACTGACAATAGTAAATAAATGAAAATAAATGACGAGCGCGAAGGCGCACGATTACCTCATCGAGGTCGGCCGTACCTGTTGCAAGAGGAACCGACGGTGATCCCGGCTGGCGCGCGCGGTGGCGTTCCTTCAGGAAACTCGTCCCCGCGGCCGAGGAAGTTGGACTTGTGGAAGCCTCGTGGCGAACGCCGTCGTAGCTCGAAAGCGGACGCGGTGCGTTCGCGTGCTAACTGCTCGGCGCTCGCGGCTCCGACTCACGCCGCGGTGGCATCGATTCGCCCGTGCCGCGCGCGCTCTTCCGCGAGCGCGCGGCCGCGCGCGCTCTCTCCGGCGCTCTCCGGGCTCACTCGTCGCGCGATAACGGCTACGTGATAACGCTACGTTACGCGCATGCAAACGACACGTGTCTCTCGTGCTCGCTTATCGCGACGCGACGGCGGGCCTGTAGGCCTAGCCGAGCGGATTTTAACCTTCACGCCGTCGCGCGCGAGAGAAGAGCGGAGCGGAGACTCGGCCTCTCGTGGCGAGTGCTGTTGACTGTCACTGGCTGGCCGGGTCACGGTGCGAGTCCAACGGCATTGACTCCGGCTTTTCCACGAGACGGAAATCGTCCGTGCGGCGCGACGGACGCGAGCGAGTCTGCTACTCTGCTGACAGCCGAGGGTAGCACGCGCGCCGTGGCGCACCGCGCACGTGCCGGCACCCGTCGTAGCCCGCACTCCCGCGGCAAGGGCGGCGCAAACCGGGGTTCAACTACTGACTCGGACGTCCCGAGCCGTTAACCCGTCCTCGGATGGTCCACTTGCAGCCTAATTCGCACAACTTAATTTAATAATCATAGTGTGAGGCGAAGGAGAAAAAATAAAAAATAATAATGGAGCAGACTTGCGAAAATGAGATTGTGCTCGATAATGAAATTGGTAAGCTTTCGAAAGGTAAAATAAAGCTCGCAATTTTATGAAAATATAAATCGTTATATTAATTTATAACATGAAATGCGATTATCTCTACAGAAGTGATTTTTCATTTTCGGGATGAGAGAGAGAGAAAAAGAGAGAGAGAAAGAGAGAGAGAGAGAGACAGCGAATCGTCCGCGCGCGGTCTTCTTTATGCTTCGTCCGCCTCGCGTATTCAAGACCTTTGCGAATAACAATGAGCACATACATTATTTATAAGAAAGATAACGTAATGACGCGACAGAGCTGTGTGTGTAAAAACAAAATTTTTATACAAAAATGTAATAAAAGAAAAGTAAATGTGCAACATAAACCGCGACCGTCTCCACGGAAACCGATTTCATTCTCGTGAAAAAGGACAAGTGATTCGTTAATGTCCCAGTGAGATGATTGGTCGAAAAGTTGTCGAATCGATACTCGTTGATTCGACGTTAATTCTCGATGCTCTTTCAACTGTTATTTCTCACTGGGTGCACTTTCCTCTTTCCACCGACCACATTCGAGGTAACCCACGTTCGCGAATGACGAATGCATAATTCACTTTTTTCGAGGGAAAAAAATAAGATAGGCCAGAGCCACGTGTATCACCAGGAATATATATAGCACTTTCAACCCCCGAGGAGGATCACGCTGCGAGGTTGAATCTACATGATGAACAGTCCTGCCAACTTCTCGATAGTTCTGTGGATCATCCGGTTAACGCGAGTCGAAAATGCGGGGCGGGGAGGGAATTGCAATTATATTCCCTTTCCGGCGAGCCTCCGCTGCAAACTGGCCGCGATGGCGCGGCGCAGTGATTCTGATTATAGATCGTGCTCGGTCATGCCCGTTTCACTTTATTACGAGGACATCGCGAGCCGGGAATACGTGACGTCATTCTAACGTTACGTTTAAGCGCGCGAACGCGCGCGCGCGCCCAACGCTTCCGCTTATCGATATGGTTAGAAATATCGATCGTCGACGAGGTCGAAACGCGACCTCGCAAGTTCGGAACTAAGTTCACTCTATGCCGCAGCCTTGATTGGCGATGCGAGAAGAAAGAAGGAACGCCGCTCGTGTCTTAAGCTAGCGTCCCATGGCATGTATTTCCCGCGTAACCCGCGTATAATCACGTAATATTTTGTTATTTATTTCTCGAGTAACGCTTTTGATTGATTACGCGATTACGCGTTATGTGGGAAATACATGCCATGGGAAGCCAGCCTTACAGCCGTCATTCCCATTCGGCGCTCAATTTCGCTCAAAGTGATTGAGCGAAAAGTAATCTTTGTTCATTTTTTTTGCCGGCGAAAGATTTGATTATTGATCACAGAATCCTTCGCG
>JAJVSH010000053.1:303192-314884 GCA_021460005.1 Tetramorium alpestre
TAATTCCCGCGGACGCGCGATACACGTTATCCCAGTTCGGGATTATTGTACAAGTTCATAGTGAGATAAAGTGAACGTACGCCGCGATCGTCGTAAAGCGAAGTGCAACGTCGAATCGCGAAAAACGCATTCGAGANAGTTCGGTGCGTAATTCCGCGGACGCGCGTGATACGTTATCCCAGTTCGGGATTATTATTATTCCGCAGTGAATAAGACACAGACTTANGCCGATAACGTCGTGCGTAATTCCGATTATAANGATTACATCGTCGTTGTATATTATATGCGTATGTGATGTGTACAAGGTGGTTAAATATATCTTACTGTTATACCTGTGAATTGGACTTGTACCATTCATTTGAACTGCCTAACGAAATCTGCACGAGATACTACGCAACCTACGTCCTGGTGGAAGGGACATTCATCCTCACGGAACAGTTCTACGAGNATATTAACATCCTGGAATACAGCCGTCTGCGAGTCAGGAAGGACGTTCCAGTTGAATACCTTCTCGCTTGGGGGTCAAAGCGAGTGGCGACCGTAAGTCATAACAGACTTATTTAATTACCTCCCAACTTCTTCGGGAAGATCATTCATTGTTCGGTCACAACCGTTCTAAGAAAACAGCTATATTTAAGTCGCGCAACCGCGAGATTTAACTATAATTAAAACACGGCGCAAGGAGTGGCCATACGGACAAGTGTCGGGAGCCTTGAATCCACCCTCGCGAGGGTTTATCAATACGGGTAGCGTCAAATTATTAAAAACAAGTACCGTCGCCCAAGCCCGAAAGATTCATTTTACGACTTTCTTTAGTCAACATTTTTATATTTAAGAAACGCGACTTAGTCGACTATCAAAATAAAAAATTAAAGACCAAGTTGCCAATAAGAAGTAAGAAAACAATCAGACAATAGAGAGATCAATCAATCTCATCCTTGATATTCTTTTCAAAGATTTTTATAAAGAATTATTTGAATGTAAGAGAATTAAAAAATAAAATTTACATATACATACATATTTTCATACAAACACAAACTTTCCAATAAATAGTGGTTTTAACTTTACTTTATAAAAATCAATATGTGTGATCGAATTACCGTTGTGTTTATGATGCGTGCGAAAAAGCATCTCGCAAATTCCGCGATGTGTGCTGGTGTTACGTTCAGCGGACTCCACGATTTCTTCCATTCNAGAGAAAAACATTATCTTTTCGGTAAAGGAACCAGATGTCAGAGACTTATACTCTCACGACATTCTGTGACATTTTGAGAAAGGAAACACTTCTTGCTGCAATCATCTTTAAAATAATCGGCTCACCGTTCTAAGAAAATTCAAGAATAATTATTTAGCCTTAGCCTTACACAAGTAGCAGGTGGCACGAGCTTGTCACAGCTATATTTAAGTCGCGCAACCGCGAGATTTAACTATAATTAAAACACGGCGCAAGGAGTGGTCATACGGACAAGTATCAGGAGCCTTGAATCCACCCTCGCGAGGGTTTATCAATATGGGTAGCGTCAAATTATTAAAAACAAGTACTGTCGCCCAAGCCCGAAAGATTTATTTTACGACTTCCTTTAGTCCAACATTTTTATATTTAAGAAACGCGACTTAGTCGACTATCAAAATTAAAAATTTAACGACCAAGTTGCCAATAAGAAGTAAGAAAATAATCACACAATAGAGAAATCAATCAATCCCATTCTTGAATCCAAAATCTTAACACACCCACCTCTCAATTCTTTCCTTATAAACCCCGCGATTTTGAGACTCAACACACAGTATTCACAGTACCGTCAGTCTTATCTACATCGCAGTCTCCCAGCCTCGTAGTATGCACAGTACCCTCCGTACTTTTCATCGGTCGATGCCAGTTCGTGCAAGTGAGCCACCGAGAACTGCGGCCGTAGCAATCAAGCAAATGGCGAAATCTGCGTGTCAAATTGACACCAACTTTTACTTCGGGAAAAATTAAACAAATATTCCCGATCCTGATGGAATGTAGTAGCGAAGTGCTTCTTTATCGCTGCACTGCTGCACCAGTGCAATAAGTTTAATGAAACAAATATACCTACTTTTTCTCATTCTAACTTATTGCACTGGTGCAGTAGTACAGAAATAAAGAACAGATTCAAGAATACTTATATTCTCAAACTGGTAGCGAACGTGTTCGGACATGTTTCGTCTCAAAGCAAAAATTTTGAAGGTTGCTGATACAACTTTACGCTTTGAAGTAACCTCGCTTCTAAGGGGACATAAGATATTGATATTTGGCCGCGTGAAATGTAATGCCAAAAAATTTTGAAGGTTGCTGATGCAACTTTACGCTTTGAAATAATCTCGCTTCTAAGAGGACATAAGATATTAATATTTGGCCGATGTAAAATGTAATGCCAAATTCAAATTATCGTGACAAGATAGCGGTATCTGGAATCAATTTCTCATTGGTTGATAGAAATATATGCGCAAGATATATATATACACCTTGTATATTTCCACCATGCCCTGGATGTTCTCTCCCTCCATGGAACTGTAGGAGAAGGGTTACAGGGAGGGCGTTTCTTAGTGCGGTATATCGGGAATTGCACTCTATCCCGGGAGTCCCACACTCCCCGCCGACCGGCTGGCGGGGGTGAGTGCTTAAAGCATTTTTCCCCCTATCCGCGTAAAAAAAAAGTTTGTGCAAGTGAATCAAATAAGTTAGATACATCAGCACATTAATCGCAAGCCGAATTGACCCTGCACTTGATTTCCTGCCGACCCAGCACAGCAATTCTTGAAAGAGCCTGTTCTTCATATCAAGAGAAAGCAACATTAGTGAATCTCTATCATCTTTTCACTTATTTTCTTTAATTCGTCTTCCCCTTCCCCGTTTTAAATCGTCCCGCGTACGCTGATTCCCCGGATCGTTTAGCGGCGACCGTCGCTCCTTCTCTCGCGCCGCTCTGAATCTTAAAAACTCGATTTTCTGGGCAGCCAGAAAAGTCGAAGGTTCTTAATTCGGATCCGGATTTGCAAGCGCCATCCTTCTCTTCCACTGGTCTGACTTCAGGAAATCCCCGATCGACCATTCTCCTGAAATTACCTCCTTACTTCCCCCATTTGTACAATAATTAACTTCGGCGTCGATCGTAGTGATCAACCGCTTCGTCTCCGCGTGCCCTATCAGACGGGCCGCCAGGCACAAGCGGAAACGTCTCAATTACCGAATTCGTCGGATCGTCTCCGATCTTTTGTCAGATTTCGTGGAGGAAGTGGATATAATCGAAAAGTGCCGCGAACTCGCTCATCCGGATCCAACCGCACCACCACCCTCTCGTACATCTACATCCTCGCCGCGTACTTGTTCACCGTGTAACATCCCTATATCATATATGGTGGAAATAAAATCGCTAAAATTGGTAGAAAATAACTAGAAAACTCTCGAAAACGCTATAAAATGTTGATATATGAATTCTAGTATCAAAAACATTATGAAGTCTAAAATAGTAAAAGAAAGTAAATAAAACGTAAAATATACAATATTATTGTTGAAATCAAATCAATAATCAAAAACATTCTAATAATATTCTAATTTCAGTAGAACATTTCCATCATCTAATAATAGTATAATTCAACTCCCTGTTCGACATTGGTATAATTTTCCATTACATCGGCAATGATTACATTTTATTGATCAGACTATGAACACTGACCAAATCATACTAGTGAAGAAATAGGGATATCCTAAATATATTTATCAAATATATTTAGGATATAGACATGGACGTGGCAACGAACATCATCATGATAATTACTATATTATTACTTATCCTTATTACAATTTTCAAAAAATGGCTACATTAATAATTTATTAAATTCTTATCCGTTTCCACATATTCTGAAATCCCAATAACGTGGCTCTTTAAAGATAAAGATATTCAACAATGTTGGTGGCTACCTCGGACGGCAAATAGTGCAACATTAATAATAAACTGCGAAAGTCCTGATTTTTGTAGGTGGTATCGTTATGAAATAGACATCAAATTGTAGTAAGTACTTGTATTAATATATTGTGGAATTTATAATGTGAAACAAATAACATAGAAAAAGTAATACTATTCTTATATTTTTACTGTTCAATTAAATAACAATCATAATTTATATTAATTTTTTTTCCTTTACTACAGCATCTCTTGAGATTTCAGCTTGAAAAATACAGCAGACTCTAATTATGATACGACTAATAAAGAACTATTGGGTTGAGGAAAAAGGCAACATGTTTCATACAATCGCTTCAAGAGCGACGACGAAGAACATGATAACCATCAACCTCGAAAATATATTAAAAATAAAGTATCGTTAAAACATGTTGTACTATTTATTGTTTGCTGTATTTAATGTTTACAAAATAATGCCATGGGGCAATGTGATAAGCCAAAGTTAAGGGGGTAATCTCATGTAAAATGAAATTTTTTAGCACTTTTTTGCTTAAATTAATAGAAAATTTCCTCAAGAATATGATAGAAAAAGTTAGAAAGTGATCAGAGATCTCCTTGTACTTTATTTTCAAGAGAAAGTGAACGGTCGAATTGGGCGGAGCAATCAAGTAGACGTGCGCTCATCAAACGCTCGGCCTTTCGGTCCTTTTGTAATAAATTTTAACCTGCCTGTGTTAGAATAATACCTCTACTAAACAGATGTTCGTTTTGAGCATACACAAAATGCTAACGAGAGCTTCGACACTATCATCTGGCGTTTAGCTCCTAAACATCTCAATTGTGGCATAAAAATTATTAAGATAGCTGCTTTTTTGGCTGCCGGGATGTTTAACGAAGGATTTTCGTTCGTCCTTCAAACAATGCAAGATCTCAATATAATAATTGGACAGCAGAGCAAAGGATTCGCCAATAATGACAACAAACGCCGTATTCAACAGCAGGAGCACCGCAATTTTGATTCCACGAAAGAGGCTCGTACTTCTCGAAAAAAAATGGCTCAATTACAACTGTTTGAGGAAGAGCGAGATCAGTTCTATAGCCCTGGAATCGCAGATTAGTAAAAAAACTGCGGTAAGTTAAAATGAATTACGATTTTTTCATGATTTTTCTGTTATTCAAACGTGCCGATGCAGCCATCCATGCTATATACATCAGGAGCAGTTCCCCGACAACCGCAGCCATTGCTAGATTCCGTAGCGAGGCCCACCTCGACACACAGCCTCATCCCCGAGGCACCGCTTTCCCCCAGAGAAACGCCTGAATCTCCCGATCTGCGCTTACGAGAACGTGCAACCCAGAATGGTCAGATATCCTCCGTATACCCAGCCACCTTCAATTCCACAGGGATCACATCATAGAAAGCTAAATCCAGTTACGAAAAAGGGAACTCCGTATCACCAGAGAGCGAGACACATTCGCAAGCGTCAACAGTCTGTTCCAGGAAATCAAGGTTCTACCTCAGATTCCAGGAAATCAAGGTTCTACTTCAGATTCCAGGAAATCAAGGTTCTACCTCTGCACCCAGCGAACATATTAAACAAGCGATCATTAGTGTTTCACATACTCAAGAAATATCTTCGCCAAGCCCTCTTAACGACACAAGCTTTGATCCGAGTCACGAACTTCCTCCATTAATACATGACACTTCTAGTGATTTAGTTAATCGTAGAGACGGTTCCCCCTCCCGCGACGAGGTTGATCAAATTACGAGGGCGGATCGTGTTTGAAGACAAGTGGTGTTGCTGAGGGAAGTTGGCATTACCATCCTGTACTACCATCTTTCAATGCCATACCAAATTTCAGACTGATTCATAGATTAGTTTTGATTTGATAGCCATTTGTATTAAACGTATTTGGTGTTTTTCGATACAATGAAAAAAGAGCAATATCGATCTGTAATTCGCTTTTTATTTTTAGACAGAAAAACGTGCGAAGAAGTAAAAGCGAAGTTGTCGATATCGGAATTGATCCAAACGTAGACGGAATTGATATTATGCCCAACTTAATAGTATCATCTATGAATCTTGCTTTACTCCCTTTTGATGAATACTTATCTATTGCTGTACTCTCCATCACTAACTCCCTGAAGTGGAGATTCGAGCCCTTTTTCCCCAGCACATCAGCGAAATTATAAATTTGGTTGATGTAGATATTGGACAGTCTTCTATCAATGATTTATTGTTTCAATTAGACCTAAATTTCCCGCTCCAACAACCGGGGCCATCACAAACATTAGCAGAGACGTACATGTACTTATATAACTCAAGCCAGTCCGATGAGCGTACATAAATCTTTCCACACATAACATCCTTTTCTACAACAACATGTATTGTCTTATATTTTATATTATTACATTACTACCTTACTACATTATTACATTATTTTTATATATCATGATCATTATTCATATAATATAATCATATCAATTACACAATCTAACAACCATATTTTATATACATTTAATCATGATTTATTCAATAACTACATCTTTATCATGTATGTATGTATGTATTTGAAACTGACCGTTCTCGCCATTTCAGAGATCCGTAAGAGCAACTTGCCGAGAATAATTGTGAATCGCCAGGAAGTGAGCAGTGCGGGGAGACAGAGCCCTGCCGAGCAGAGACAACTAGATGAGGCGTACGACATGGCAGATGCCAGAAACACAACCGATGAGAGAAAATCAAGCAGGAGATGAACCAGAAAGCGGAGAGTGAGAGTTTCTGCAGCCAGAGATCATCGGCGAACGGAATTGAGGAGAGACCTGCAATACCGGTGCCTAGAGAGCCGATCATTAAGACCAAGACCGAGAGAAAGGCTGACGGCAAAAACATCCCGGAGAATAAAGAAACATAAACCGCGAAGATAGATAGATACCATTTCGTGTCGCGAGTCGAGCGCGAGCGGATAAATTTATTTTTTATTTTATTTTATGATTTTCATTTCAGTTAAGGCCATTACACGTGAAACAATTTTAGTCGTAATCGTAAAGCCGTAAATTTTCTAACACGTATAAACAGATGGCGCAATGCGAGTGAAACGTCATAATCGTAAGGCCAGAACCGTAGTCGCAAGATGCTGGAATTTTATGATTATTGACGAGTGCTATCACGTATACATACCTTTAGTGTATCTAACGTACTTATTTAACGTAAGTATATTTTGTAATTGTAGCATAGTAAAGTTATATATAAACTTAAAAAACACTATTACTTGTTTATTTGAAATTTGTAAATAAGTGTATTCTAAAATAAACCCGTACAAATATACATTTTGTTAAATTTTGCAGTAAGGTGTGCAGTACAATGAACAGAGAAAAAAAGTTAATAACATGTATATTTTTTCAATTAATTTATATGTACATGTTAAAAAAAAAAACGAAAATCCAAACGGTGGAGAAATAGAAAATGGCTTGTGCGACCGATTAATACGTCGAGAGTTGCAAGGAGATTTTGAACACCACTTTCAAGAGATGAAAGAAGATCCAGATTTATTTTTTCGTTATACAAGGATGGATGTAAATCTCTATTTTATTAACAAAGCTTTTTCCATATTTGTCAAAGAAAAGTCCGAAAGCTCTGCCACCTGAGCAACGTCTTGCTATTACACTTAAATAACTTTTTTTAGAAGCGCATTACTAATATAGAATAAATGTTAAACAATAACATTTTTTTAATTAAACTTGTTTCAGATATTTAGCTACAGATGATCAGATATTGTCAATTGCATTAGCTTATCATGTGGGCGAATCAACAGCTCATGCTATTGTTATAAAGAAACATGTGCTGTGATAATTACGGTATTATCACCTCTTTATTTACGTACTCCAAATAAAAAAGAATGGGACCAAATTTGTGTTGGGTATTTACAAAACTGGAATTTTCCTAATTGTGTTGGAGCGATAGATGGCAAGCACATACAAATTCAGGCATCACCAAATTCCGGCAGCTTATATTACAATTACAAAAAAATTTTTAGTGTGATATTATTAGCTGCATGTGATTACAAATACAAATTTATTTTAAATGATGTAGGTGCATACGGTAGTGATTCTGATGGTCGACTGTTCGCTGAATCCAATTTGTCAAAATCACTACGTGATAACACTTTGAATTTACCAAAGGGAACCGCCCGATTACCTGGCTCTGAATTACAAACTTCATGCTTATTTGTTGCTGACGATGCTTTTGCTCTTACTGAGAATATGATTAAACCATATTCAAGAAGACATCTTAGCGATGAAGAAAAAATCTTCAATTATCGACTTTCTCGTGCTAGACGTATCATTGAAAATACTTTCGGCTCATTGGAGACTTTTCCGAAAGCCAATTGCTGTTAATCCTTGCACTGTCGGCAGTATAATTATAAGTACCGTGTGTCTCCATAATTTTTTAAAATCTGTGAATAATGAGCAACTTCCATCAAAAAGAACATATTGTCCTCCAAATTTTATTGATTGTGAAGACGAAAATGGCAATGTGACGCCAGGAACGTGGAGACTTGAAGGAAATAATATGCAGACAATAAGAAAAGAACCTCCTTGTCGATCGGCGCAAAAAGCATTTCAACAAAGAGACACGTTTCGACACAATATTTTTAACTCTAGAAGGCGAAGTACCGTGGCAGTACGAATACGTTCAAAAAGGACGTAATGCTGCTTAAATTTTGGTTTTAAGAGATAAAAATATATTGTAACTAATATAATGTAACTTATATTATAAAATAACTTAATTTTTAAGATATTTCATTTCTAAAATAAATAAAATATTCATAAATTACTTTTAATTCTTTATTTCTAATAAAAACTACTTTATTTCTAATAAAAACACTCTCATATTACTCAAATTAGTAAAAAAAATTACGAACGTATATCACATAACTTTATAAGAAAAAAAAATTAATACCTACATATCCCTACAAAACTTGCAGGTACATTATAGTATTGTTGCAACAATTATTGTATAGTATATTGTATAGTAATGTTGTAATTTAGCTGCAATATTGTTACAATATAACAGCAAGTTTTACTTTGCGAACGGCGAACGGCGATATCGAGGAAAAACCTGCAACACCGGTGCCTAGAGTGCCGATCATTAAGACCAAGACCGAGAGAAAGGCTGACGCCAAAAACATCCCGGAGAATAAAAAAACATAAATCGCAANGATAGATAGATACGGCGGCCATTTCGTGTCGCGAATCGCGAACACGAGCGCGAGCGGATAAATTTATTTTTTATTTTATTTTATGATATTTTCATTTCAGTTAGTCATACGACGACGGAATCGAAACGCGAGACGATAAACCAGCGAGCGGTTTCGATAATTAACATTAAAACTGAGGCTGACTGCAATCAAGTTCCGGTTAAACTAATCGCCGATTAATTCCGTTGTAACTAAATAGCTATTGGCTTATACAGTGAAATTGACCAATAGCTATGCTGGTCACAACGAAATTAATTGACGATTAGGTTAATCGGAACGGGTTGCAGTCACCCTGATAGTTCCAAACGAAGCCAAGATGGCGGTACTAAAAACATTACTTTTCATATAATACTTATTTTAGTCATTATATTGGTATTATTAACTTCGTATAGTTTATTTGATTCGATTTTAGTAGTCGAGAGATAACGCGAACGCGTAGATAAATATTTTGATAAAGCGAGTTAATCGTAACGTTAGAGATATGGCGCTCAAATGTAAGAAACGGGGCGTTGTTGCAGTTAAAGAGGTCTTCCGTAGTCAATATTTCAAGCAGTTAAGATCGTAAAAGTCTTGCGTAGTTAATGTTTCAAAGCCTTAAGCTCATGAGAGGTCTTACGTTGGCAAAGTATTGCATCAGCCATTTCGCGACGCGAAGTGATATTCGGCGTATTGTTCGTCGATACTGTAATTACGAGAGACTGAGGCGAAAGTGTTTCCGAGCAATTAGTACGTGTGCGCGAGTAAGCCCGACATCTCATTGCTACGCAGTTCCCGCGGACGCGCGTTATACGTAATACGATACTCCGTAACAAATGAGGTATCAAGTAGTTAATCGACAGCTGATTGCGATGCAAGTAACGGATCATCCCATTCAACCACAAAGAGTGCATACGCGAATACGCGAGTGCGAGCGCGTTTTATAATAACATGTACGTTCGGAAATATAATTGGTGAATTATTATTACTGAACAAAGTGAGATATTATTTCCAAAAGACATTCCTACCCATCCTATAAGGAGAACTTAGCGAAACGAGAAGCCGATACGAGACGGCAGCCAAGGGTCATCTTGAGTGACGAGGATAGATCAACCCATACTTCTTGATTGACGGATAAATCAAGTGGCGACCGTAAGTCATTGCGACTTCAATTCAGTGTTTTCTTAAAATATTCGACATTGTTCGGTCACATGTTAACTAATTATTATCCCGAATTACGATCCCATTCGAAGCAGTAATCTAAGCTCTCGGCGTCCTTGGGTATTATCGGCCAAGCAGGTAGCCCACAAAAAATAGAGAGCACCTTTCAACTGTCCACTGAGGTAGGGCAGCTGACGCAACATACGTATTATTTTTGGTATCCTTACAGGGATCACCACCAAATCCAGGCTCAATCAGACAGATACCAATGTACTACCATGTATACACAATTTACGAAGTTGTCCTGGCATCATCTATCCGACAATTTCATTCATAGCTCGTATCCATTCATCATCATCTTCAATCAAACCTAAAGCTAAACATGTTTCTGAAAATGATTGATAAACTATTCCATTTACAATTTTTAAATCGTTAAAACTTGTTGCATACTAACCTTTGACAGTTAGTAACAATAATCGTAAATGAAATAATTCCATTTGTGTGGACTAACAGAATACAACCCAGTGTGATACATTGCTACCATTAAATTTATTTTTTTTTAAAGTATAATAGTGTGGAATTTCTGTGTATAAATATTTTTTTGCTTCGATATCGCGTAAATTCAATGCAAAATAATCTATTAACATAGTAACTTGATTTAAAATAGATGTTACAATGTATACATAGATTCGCGTATCGCACCCGCTTATAGTTTCATTTACCACCCATCGTGGTACATACAATTAGACGACGAATATATAATATGCGATAAGTGCGTAACTGCGGGACAAGCATCTGACATTTGCATGCTTTTCATATAATACAAAAGCGTACACGAAGGTACCAGTTTCACGCCGCATGAATTAGTTTTTGGGAAACTTGCTAGAACCCTCGCGAAATGCAACCTGAAGATTTAGGGAACGAAAGTTATAATAAATATTTAGAAAAACTATGCGATAAATTAAGATGCGCCCAAGAGGCCGCGAATAAAAATTTGCGACACGCCAAAGAATGTTCGAAGCGATATTATAATAAGCGCGCCGACCATATAATTTTAAGTTAGGACAATTAGTGAATTTATTAAAAGAACCGACCAACAAGCTCGGGAATCAATATTCTGGATCGTATAGAATCCTAGAAATATTAGAAAATAATAATGTTAAGCTAGCCATAAGTACTACAGCGACCAGAATTGTCCACACCGACAAGCTCAAGTCCGCTCCCACCACCGACAACCAGTAGAGGGGGAATCTCCACATCAACAACGAAGGAGGTAGCCACTCAGTACAACAACAGCCACCAAACGGCCATCATGATTTCACAAATAATCATCCTTTTCTTCCCCTTGGAAAACCCCCTGAGAAAATACG
>JAJVSH010000053.1:329790-343537 GCA_021460005.1 Tetramorium alpestre
TCAATTATATAGATGTGAGTATATAAATTTAATTTCTATTATTGAATAAGTTTCATATATGCATTAATGATTAATAAAATAAATTTGTTATTGTAGCAATAATCAATACACAGATAACAAGAAGCAGAAAAAAATGAACATCCCGCAGGCAGAAACGTGAGATCGGATAGACGTCTATTAGACATCGGAGTCATCTAGTCTAACACATGTCTAGAAATATCTGAATTAGATGTCATATAATTTTATGTAATTTTGTTTTGAAACACAAGGTTCTTATTTTGTAAGATCTTTAGATACAATTAAAAGCTAATATTCACCGAATATTGATGTTTTGTTTGTGAAACACTCTTTTAAACTGCAAATAATCTCCCGACATCTAATAGATATCTAATATCTCCCGCCTTGACGAATATGTAACAGCGCCATCTCAGGTACATATCATAATGCTATAATTTCCACCGGTCTTTTCTCTCCACATGCGACGGTCGTCGGCTTGTGTCCTGTTGTGTATCTGTGCGTATCCTCTCTATCACAATTTTATCAGGTAATCCTCTTTATTCCATCGAAAATTATGTACTAGTAATCATTAAATAAAGTTTAATAATATATTTTTATATATATTTTCAATATTTGTCGCATATTTAATAATTCACCGCGGTGAAATAAATGTATGGTTATGTTTCTTGCAATTTCAAAAGCTTATCTCACGTATTTTTTTAAACAAGTATGTAGTACTCTGTATTTATACAGGGTGTCTGATTTAAGGTTGCCAACCCGAAAACTGGAGGTAGATGGAGTCAAACCGAGAAGAAAAGTTATGTACCATTTTGCAAAATTCGCAATAGTTATTGAGTTATTCATTGTTAAAAATCGGAAGAAGGGATAGACAGCGCGGTGCGGGAGACGTGGGTGGGGGCTCGCTGCGCCTGCTGCCATTGCCGCTTTCACGCCGCTCTCACGTCTCCCGCACCGCGCTGTCAATCCCTTCTTCCGATTTTTAACAATGAATAACTCAATAACTATTGCGAATTTTGCAAAATGGTACATAACTTTTCTTCTCGGTTTGACCCCATCTATCTCCAGTTTTCGGATTGGCAACCTTAAATCAGACACCCTGTATAATATTGGTTGTTCCGATATTCGCCAATACTGCAATCTATTGTTTGTATCACGCACGTTATAGATTTTCAGTACTGGCAATGAATTTTGGAACGCAGCCTATATTGATAATTAATGTTATCCAGAACACACACTTTTTTCATATTCTCATTTCAATGTAAAATTCTTTTGTTGCAGCATTGCTGAAAAAAGTGGCGGGTTTATTCCACAGATAGTGCTGTTTGCGGATCCTTTTTCATATGCTTAATAAAAATAGCACCATTTAAAAAATATTAATCGGCCAAAATGAGTAATGAGAGACTGGTAAGTACAGTTATTTACACGTACATATTGAGAGCTTTCCAGCAAGAGACACAAATCGACACACGAGTCATTCTGTCAATGTCATCGAATATCGAATAAAAATAGAATGACTCTTGTGTCGACTTGTGTCTCTTGCACGAAAGTTCCTATTATGAACGGGATTTATATAATCGCATATTATTACATTTTTTAAGTTTATTTATATTTATTTACATTAGTGTTACGTCCAGTGGACTCCACGATTTCTCCCATTCGAGCAAAGCGTGAGAAACAAACCTTGCGCTTTAAAATCAAAGAGCCGGCAACTGACGACGAGCTGCACGTGCACCCATTAGATTTAACTTTTAAAAAATAATAAAAGGCTAAGAAGATCACTTACACGTGCGCCGTTGACAGGCGCCGGTTCTCCGTAATAGAAAATTCATATATCAACAATTTCTCCAAAAATCAAGGAAACCGCGAAAGCCAAAATATAGAATTTACGAGTTCACTCGACAATTATTGCCCCTGAACTGTCGCGTCAAAAACCACTTGAGTTCTGGAGGAATCGTCCCACGATTAGTTTAAACTATTAGAAAATCAGCCCATAAAACGAAGAAACTTTTACGACCAAACCGCCAAGAAGAAAAATCTGAACAAAATTATATAGCCGATTCTTCAATTAATATTGGAGAAGGCGAAAACGTTCGACGAATCAGGAAACTCAAAACTGACCCTAGACACACTTACTCTCCCATTTTTCCATATAAAAACCCGTGATTTCAAAGGATGAGCAAGTCTTTCTCGTCACAAGTAACACGGCAAGCAGTGTCAAAGTTTTCCTTTCGAGTCTAAAAAGTTGTTTCGGAGTTTTTACAAGGTTTCTACAAGTGTCATACTCCGTATTTTCAATACGTAAACTCAGATCGGTAATCGTCGACGCAGCGACACATTCATCCCACGAACCGAACTGATCTGATGCGTGATGTTCAGCCTGACCGAATTACTACTGAAGAGTCATCAAAAAAGACTCCTTGACTTGCTGCAATAGTGTTTCAATTAATTTTTTTATTATCCATTCGCGGTATATTTTCGAGCGGGCCCACGAACTCAAAATAGGAACCGTTCTTTTTAGTGGACAATCGCGTCTACGATGAGGAGCGCGAGCGAGAGTTGTAGCAAATCCTGGACGAGAAAGAGGCGATCGACGATTGGGCATTCGACCAAGCCTATCCTTTTGCACAATCGTACCGCTAATTATCACAACAAATATTTGAGTTTCATGTTGCTTTTGGGCATGCAATACTAGCGGCAATATTCTCAAATCAAGATAGTCAGTCAATTTAGGCACATCTTTGTAATCCGAGAATTCAACATGTGTCACTAGGGAATTTTGACAGTACATTGATTGATAACGAAAGGTGGATTAATGGGCCACCTTGCCCATGGACACCATGTATGGAATATATGATGCTATAGGGCATTGCAACCCAGAAGTGTAACAGAATTTTTATGCTGCGGCCACTGTAGTGTACCTTGCTGCAATCTATAAAGAACGTAATGCAACACCTGCTTGGCTAACTCGTCGGAAGGAGATTGTTAGTAAAGCTCTTAATGACTATAATTTGGATGAATATTGTACCTATCATATCCAGTTATGCTCAACTATTCTCGCGAGACAAGTTGAGTAGTGAGCAACTTTGTAACCAGTTGGTGACAATGTAATCAGGATTCAATGAACAATCCTTATCACCACTCATGTGGATCATCGAACAAGCTGCGTCATCGAACATTATTAGTGCCTTATCATTCGCAAATGTAGTACGTAAACTGACCTATCTTAATATTGAGTGCGTGATAAACGCAGGGGTACCTATATCTCAGGTAACCGCATTGTTAGAACTTAGCATGCACGTATTGCATGATCCATACTATAATCTGTTAACACCCCCAATCACAATTGCAAAATATACAGATCTCGGGTATTTGAGAGTTTACGTACTCTCACGATGCATGAAGGAATGCATGCAAATTATGCGGGTAAATCGGATATGTCGGTTGCTCTTTCTCGTGATACCCTGGAACAATTAGGACGCAATATATATGACCTTGCTAACTCTATGTCCGGCCGAGACGTGAATATTCAATAGATATATGCATCGTGCTGAGAACTTCAATGTTTTAATTTCTGGTGATTTTATTGCTGAATTGCCAGTGGCAGAAAATCTTGACACCACGAGTGAAGATACTCAAAAACAAACTCTCCAATCGTTGAGTCCGATTGGCCGGCGAGGATACGATCTATGCCTTACAATACACGTCGTGTAACTGTAGAGCAAATGATTGAAAAGATCCGATTACATTAGTTTGTTTAATATATTGTATTGTATTATATTGTATTAATATTATATTTGAATATATTTGAGCGAAACATACATTATATAAGCAATTTTCTGAAAATAGATAAAATACAATTTATTTATCACAAATTACTATGTATTAATTTTTTCATAGTATAGTATATGTATAGTAATTCGTGAAAAATAAATTCCTTATTATTTGTTGTTTTCAAAAAATTAGTTTATTAGTTTCAAATTTAATATTTGAAGCTTTCGCGATGTTTCATCGCACTGAATAATTATTAGATTTAATTTTTAGATTGGAGCGAAGTTGTTCTTCATTTAGAAACTGACGTTTTATGAACATTTCAGTTCACTTCAGGTACGGAGCAACTGACCTGAACTGAGATGTTCAATGACATATAATAAAAAATAACATAATTCCAACTTAAAAATCAAATCTAATCAGTTATATGTTTGCTTCGCTCATTATTCTTTATATACTTTTTTAAGCTATGCTATTCAAAACAAGTTAATGTTTTTATCTTACTAATAAATGCCGCATTTTTAATTGTTACTCTATGTAAAAAATAATGGAACAATTTCAAAACAGCATTTTAAAGAATGAAACATAGGCGCTCAATAAAATATCTTAAGGCGCATTTATAAACAATTAAAATTTTTTTACCATGAAACTATACTTTTACTAAAAAATTATCTTCCTGAAAAATGACCATTTTAATGCATTTTTAATGCAATTTTTTAATGCAATTTTTTAATGTATATTTATAGTGCATGTTGTATTTATTACATTTATTTCGCAAAGCGCATTGCAACTATTGGAAAAATTGAAGTTTTCTTATTCTAAAACTTTTTTTACAATTTAACTGTTTTTTGTATAAAATAGTTATATAATTTTTTAGTTAACTATATATTTTTTTAAATATTTTAGTTTATAAATATTTATAAATAAATTATAAATATTTAGTTTATAAATAGTTTTGTTAACTATATATTTTTATGAACATATTTATCACCGAATGTTGTTTATGAAATATATATATAAAATATAGCAATTACTCGGTCCAATTATATTTATTACAGGATGTGTATATGGATGGATGAGAACAACGTCCATTTTTTCTTCTTCTTATTATTATAATTAATGGCACCTAAGTCCATTCGAGCTCGATTCGGCCAAAGCTGCTTTGAAAGCTAATGCGTTCTAAATAAACACAGATTATAAAAAATTTTCTCTTCAGAAAATGCTCGACGTACCAAGCGGAATTGAAAAATAATCCACTAAATTGTACGAAAGCAATCGGAAATGTTTCCGTCAATTATTACTAGCTCTTGCATGTGTAGTAGACGACAGTGCAGATGCATAATCTTCTTTCACAAATTCTTCTTCAAATATTTATTATTAATAACATTGTTATGCTCGCGATAGAATGGCGCTAGGTAATAAGTTGAATTAAGCCGCCAATGTTTAAAGCGCCGAAGCGCATTCTCCAAGCAACTAGATTTGTTTACTTCGTTGCTTGTCAGATTTTGTCGTGAGCTTTCGTGTCAGCAAGATGTATTACATGGGCGTAATACTATTAAATTGACGTGTCGTCTTCATTAAATGCATTGACAGTAACGTTACAATAAACGTCATAAATCGATGTCATACGTAACAATTCTCATACTTTTGATGTAAAGTATGGTAAATGTGACCACGGGAGCTTTTCGTCGAGCAACGCTCGCAGCAGAGTTTCTTGAGTCTTGAATCTTGAGTCTTGACTCTTGAGTCTTGAATCTTGATTCTTGAGTCTTTAGCCTTGCTCGCACGGGTGTAGAACGTATAACTTTTATGTAAGAAAAGGTGGTGTTATTCGCACATCCCAGATTCCAAAGAGATCCTTCCTGACCGAGAGATTTGACAATTCGAGCCAATGCTCTCCGACGATGAAAATTGCCGTTTTATGATTCATATTTCGTTATGTTGGTAAGTAGTCTTTCGTTTCAAAAGAGTAAACAACAACGGTAATACACATATTTTTCATAAAAATATATATGGGTATATATATAGATAATATTTAAATAAACCATATAGAAATATATAGATAACTATGTAAGCACAAAAAATCTAAGAAAGTGTGAGAAAATATTAGATAATAAAATTACAATTATATGGGAGAATACTTCAAATTTTCCTATACTTACAATAAAGTTGCCACAAAAGATTTATTAAATTCAATAGAATTATTAATGGTCATTTTTTGGAAAGTAATTTTTTCTCATTTTGTGCATTTTCGTGGAAAAATAAGACTACTAATTCTTAACAGATTAAGATAAAAACTTGTAAAATGCTCTCAATTATAAAATGCTGTATCAAAAATTATTCAATGCGATTTTTTTCTTCAAACTGACCCAGTTTGCACATTTTTTGCACATTTTTTGTTATAAAAAACTGTCTTGTTTGGAATAACATTTTGTTATTACATTTTGGTAACATTACATAACATTTTCATTACATTATAATACATTACATTATAATACATGAAGCATGCAAAATTGGTACAGAAGCGAGCAAATAGAAAGCTTTTTGGACACTATTATTATGGATATACAAAGTTCCAAAAATTTCCAGATTTCAAAATTAATGGAAAAGTCTATGAAAAATATTTCATAATATTTAAGACTCATCATTGCCAAGCAATAATCAACAACAATGGATAGGTAACTCATTTAACAAGATAAATGTATTTTAATACGTTTATATAATGTAATTTTAATATCTTTATACTAAATTATATTTACATTTCATTAACATTTTTAGCGATTTATTATTTTAAAATATTTAGTTTTATTTTGAGGAAATACTGGCAATGCTTTTATGAAATTATATTGCAATGTACACTGTAAACTCTTAGTTTACCAACCCTGGGTTGTCATTCCTACCCAATATTCAGTTAATTTGACTGAAACAATGAAATAAAATTAGCGACATATTAAGCCTTACTCAATATATTGTTAATTTATCTAATTTAACTTTCATGTTAGTCAAAATTAATGAAATATTGAGTAGGAGCAGTGGCGACCTATGGAATAAGTTATAAATGAGTCAAATTGAGTATAATTGAACACTACGAGTTTAACAGTGTATACTGACAAAATTGTACTTTATAAATAAGATTACTGTATATTTCGTAAACTTTCTCTCTCTTATTATATTCTTAATGAATAAAATGGTTCTTTTTTTATTTGATGTGAATATTATACATATCAGTATATGTTTAGTTATCTATTCTGTACATTTATATAATACATATATATATTTTTTTTAATAAAAAGAACATAATTATGTGCCTGAAAGATCTTGAGACTTAATAGTGATGTTTAGTAACAAATATCTATTAAGTATAATATGTATTAGTTAACTGTAAATATTTCTTTATTATTATTTATTTATTTATTTTGTTGCAATTAAGCTTTATTTATTAATAAAAGTTATTTGAATTCGAAAGTAATGCTTCGTTTCCTTACTTTTAATTTTTACCAATCTTATATTCTTTGTATGAGTCATGTGAGAACTTATAAGAGACTATTGAGAGTTAAATTGAGTTTCCCGATTGGAGTATATGGTTTAAAAAAAGAGAGAGAGAAAAATAGAAACTTTCTTAATGAATAAATAAACTATAAAATTGTCAAAATTGAGCACAAATGATATAATTATTTTGTACAGCTATTCTTTCTAAATCATAAAAGTTAGTAAAAAATGCTGAAGAATACCAAATGCTATGAGAATATCATTTTTTCCGGTGTACAATCTCATATATGTACAGATATAAATTTCTTTATCTACATTTATTTCAATATAAAAATTTCAAAGTTTTATTTTCAGACAGTTTTATTTTTTTAATTTATATATTTGTTGGAAACATTTGTTGCACGCCCGCCCGCCCGCCCGCCCGCACGCACGCACGCACGCACGCACGCACGCAAACGTTACGGGTTGGATCCACCGGAAAAACGGGATCAAATTATACGATAATGACACATACGATAATGACGCATCCCGATCGTGGATGTGACACTTTGCAAAGTATTCATTATTTACGTTGTATTTTTGTATATTAATAAAATTTTTTACAAGTATATAAACAAATGATATATATGCATGTGTTATGTTTGTGTTTTACAGAGCCACTTTTTTTACGAAGAAGGACACAGTCACGCATTGTCACATATGTTTTTCGACATACACAAATTCTGAGATTCAACTACATGTGCTCGACTCGCCCGCGCACACGGGCGAGGCAATAGAGGAATAGTTACGTTCTTCCATTCCCTTCCCTTCTCCCTTGGGAGGCCCTTTCCTTCGGCTCCCGTTATTTCTATCCGTTATTTCTGTATAAAATTTCCTGGGATTTGGACGTAACATTAGCATTGAAACATTTTACTTTTATTTGGAATTTTTACTTTGAATAAAAATATTTGGAAAATTAATATTTAGAATTCTCAAAATATTTTTTCCGAAAAATAAATACATACAGATATCTCTTGATAAGACATTATTAATGCACAATATGTTATTATATAATGTTTATTATATTAAGTATTAGCGATTTTATTTAGTTTTTGTACAGCATTGTTTATTTCGTATAGTAGGAGCAAATTCTTTGTAGACAGTTTCTTTGTTTTTAAACTTGTAATCATTTTTTAATTATTGTTATACCTCTCTTAATAGATATAACTGAATTATCTTTTTTTCTGTTTATACATGGATATGTTCGCATTTATTTTTTATATATTTTAAGTGATTTAAAATTATAAAGATTAGGAACTTGAAAAAAAAAATTGCTATTTTCTTCGTTTTTCATAGCATTGTGTATTACAAGGCTGTGAAAGCATAAGTAATAAACCCCTAAACATATGATTTAATCAAAATCAATAAAATATGTTGAAATTATTTGTGTCAAAAGTATAGAAAAATATTTCAGAAAATGCCTTTGATGTGCTAACAAAAAAAATCTGAAAAATTAAATGTTTTCATATAGTTGCGGAAACATTTTACTAAAGAGTGAAGCGGGCAACTGAGGATCTCACAAAAATGGCATCAATTGAGAGATTGAGAAACAGAATTATTTCGCCCAATATGACGAATAGTATCTCAAATTTTTTTGAAATACTAATCCTTAAAAAGTTCTTTGAAATCATGTTACAAACCTCTGCACCAAGTAGCTTTCTGTGATTTGAAGCGAATAAAAAAAATCAATCAATTATCACGTGGAAGAAAAGTTCTGTCTCTTTCAGATGTACATAAATATTGAGGAACAAATCAATGGCTCTCATTTTCGTTGTTTGTCCATTGGAAGTGTAAAATTGAAAATTGGTTATAAAGATTCATGCTTTGAACATTTGAAGGAAATATTTATGTTCTTGTTAACATGGTCAGAAGAGATAATGCAGTATATCTTATTGGAAACAAATTTCATCAAATGGAGAACTATTATACTTATCCACTTCCTTTCTCAACACTGGGCATCTTAAAAGTTTCAAATTTGGATAATGCAAGGCACGTCATTCCAATAAAAAAGAAGCTAAATGTTGGTTAATGCCTGATGATGAACAATTTTTTCTATGTATTCCATTGTTGCATGCTATGCCATTGTTGTAAGGATCTAATTCTGATTTTCTACTTTCTGAACGACACGTATGTGCTATTTGTAAAATGTATGTAAAATTGTCTGTGCAATTTCATGAATAATGTTAATTTTTTACGATTTTAATATTTGTTTAACCCTTTTATGCATGACTTTTCTTTTTTCATGTAGCCCTTATATTAACCTTTAGAAATGTTATTTCAACATTTGTGTATTTACAAATCCTGTCAAAATTGCGTTACGAAGTAACTTTTACACAAGATTTTAACAGAACACTAACGAACGAATGACAGGAGAAATATCCTGTTATTTTTACGTATAATTACAAATATCTTTCATATTTCAAGAATTAGTGTATGAATTTCGTAATAAAATATAAATTTCACGGTTTGAATTGTGAAAATTTGAATATTATTTCCATTTTTCATTAAATCTTGACTAAAACTTAAGGTGCCTTTTCATACGCAGTACACTGTGGCAGCAAAAAGTCACGTGACGTTCGAATTTTGTAGAATGATTTCAGCATTTGCTGTTATAGAAAGGATATCAGCAGCAGCGTATTCGATTTTAACTAAAAAAAAATATTTTGTTTATCCTTTTATACTAAGTTGATACTTTCGAACAGCATGAACAAAATTTACTTTTTGTCATTTCCCAGGATACTAATCATGATTTTGAGTGGGATAATATTGGATGAGAAGCCATCCTACTCTAAAAGATTAATTTCAGAAATAATGCATCACGATTTTGCATCCTTACTAACAGATTGGCTTAAACAAGAAAAAATAGCATCAGTTCGCTCTATTTTGGACATCACTCCTTCCGGAATTAATGCGCTTCAATTCATTATGAAAGGAGTTTTTATTGGAATGGATATAGCAAAGACCGACAACCATATCAAATTCGTGTCTAAATTATCTGAGTCTGTGGAAACTTTAAATTTAATTGTTAAGACATTATTAATAACTGAAGCTAAAGCTCATCAGTCATAAACTTTAGATTTATTAGATAAATCAATGCTGCATCTGATGTAGTAAGTAAATTCCAAACTTCAGTAGAAAATTTAAAGCTATTGGATTTAAAAATGCAGATACAACCCAAACCATCCACGAGCAATTTCCATTACTTACACCTCCAATGATATCTACACCTGATTTACCATCGCTCTCCAAGAGCTGGATAATGCAACCATCGAGGAGGTGATGAACGATCGATCGATCGATGAAGCCTTGGGAGAAGATGAAGAGCTCGACGAGACCCTCTGGGAATGTAGCCGATCACCAGCACGATCAGTATCACGCCAAGATGAGGCAACATCGCCTTATGATTATGTGCGCCCCGACTACGTGCAAATGCAACCGGCTATCTCAACAACAGAGCCACCACCAGGATACATGTCAATGCAGCCAGCGATGCCGACAACATCAGGAGCAGTTCCAAGGCAACCACTTCCCAGGCAACTGCAGCCGTTGCCGGACTCAGCAGCAAGGCTTACTCCGGTACGCAGCCTCCTAGCGGAATCATCAACTTCACTCAGGGAGATACCAAGATCCCCTGATCTACGCCGAACATATGAGAACACGCAGCCTATGATGATTGGCCATCCACGTCCCTACGAACAACCACCTTCGATTCCCCAAGGGTCACCACCAAATCCGAGTTCAAATCATCAGATACCGTTATATTACCGCGAATACATAAACCCGCGAATTGCACCGGCATACACTTTCATATGCCACTCGGCGTAGTATATCCAACTGGATGACGAGTATGTCGACTTGCGTCGCGACCGTCGTAGAGTGAAGATATACCTCTTCGGTTCGCGAAAAAAGATTCGAGAAATTTCGAAGCGTAATTCCCGCGGACGCGCGATACACGTTATCCCAGTTCGGGATTATTAATAAGTCCATAGTGAAAAAAGGACTTACGCCGCGACCGTCGTAAAGCAAAGTGCAACGTCGGATCGTGATAACGCATTCGAGAAAGTTCGGTGCGTAATTCCGCGGACGCGCGTGATACGTTTCCCAGTTCGGGATTATTATTCCATAGTGAATATTATAAAGAAATACGCCGATAACGTCGTGCGTAATTTCGATTATAACGTACTGTCGTTGTATATTCTATGCGTATGTGATGTGTACAAGGTGGTTAAATATATATAACTTTTATAACTTTGAATTAGACGTTTACCATTCACTTGAACTGCCTAACGAAATCTGCACGAGATACTACGCAACCTACGTCCTGGTGGAAGGGACATTCATCCTCACGGAACAGTTCTACGAGGATATTAGCATCCTGGAATACAGCCGTCTACGAGCCAGGAAGGACGTTCCAGTAGATTACCTTCTCGCTTGGAGGTCAAAGCCAGTGGCGACCGTAAGTCATAACAGACTTATTTCATTACATCTCATCTTCTTCGAGAAGATTATACGCTGTTCGGTCACAGTGACATTGTTTAAAATCGCATGTCGAAATTGCAATAAATATACAAAAACCTGCAACCCTTTGTTAAAACGCGTTTCCTTTGTTAAAACGAGAGCGCGAAAGGGCACGTGAAGTAGCAAAGCTAAAAACCCCACTTCGTTCGACAACACAAAAAACGAATCTAAATACAAGAGCGAGAAGTGGGTGTGTGCGAGAAAGACAGGCGTTATATATGTATACTCGGTAGTTCATCTTTGTAACAACAAGGTCGGGAGATCAAATATATGGATCATTTACGCTACCGAACATTGCTTATGCTCGTTATTTCGCAACCTACCATTATCAGGAAAGGGTGTCACCCTCGTCGAGGAAGTCTACGACGACATAGACATCTGGCCGTACATTAAGCTGAGGATATGCAGGCACATCCCACATCATCCCCTTCTTGTTTACGGGTCAAAACAAGTGACGGCCGTAAGTCTTATCGACTTTACGAATAATTACGCGATTTCTATTGAAAATATTCGCGATGTCCGGTCACAGTAATAATATCGTTAGACCGTGAGACGAAGCAACAAACGAATCTATGAAAAATGAATCTGCAACTCTTTATAACACGTGTTTCCAACGAGAGCACGAAAGGGCACGGGAGGTAGCAAAGCTAGAAAACCACATTTCGTTCGACACAACATATAACGAAAAGAGCCTGAAGGCAATAGAGAAAAAAACGTGGAAAAAACGAATTCCGTTCAAAGTTTCAGACTAAGTGCTTGATGACTCGGGCACAGGGTTTTTATAGTGCGCTGGGGAGGATGATAGGGATGGTGCATTTCCTTTGTCCCATCGAAACAGTTGACGGACAAAGCGCGTCATGATCGGGATCCAAGAATTTCGGAATATTAATCCGATAAGGAATATGGCCGTTCCAAAAAGACCTATGCCGCAGGCGGCGGCATTATAAACAATTATTCTTGAATAACGAGCCCTCCTGTCCTTGATCTCACGGGCTTTCTCAATGATGTCATCTAATACACCTTCGAAATAAGTATTATTTGAAGGCCATATTACATGTGTGGCTTCTAATATTTATTTCGTATTCTTTGTGAATCGGTCCACATAAATGTAAAATACTCAAATTGTGAGTTGAGAAGTAATAATGGAGAAATTTCGTTGTTCGAACAGATGACTCATTACGGCAATAGCTGCTTTGATCTTACAACCTTGCTGTATAGTGATAACTCCAGAATTATTAATTTCCAAATCTTTGACGAAATTCGAGCATTCAATTCTTATCGGTTTATTATTTACGGTGAAAAGCCAATTTTCTGGCGTCGCTAGGATTTTCCAATAAGTATCTTTCAACGTATTCTAACAACGTTATTTTACAATGATCGAGCTTTATATTTTTATTTAATAATAATGCTATATAGCAACTTGTAGTTTGGCGTATCCTTCGTAAGGGAAATAAGGCTGGACAGATGTACATATTACGCGTTGTGCATTCTCTGATTTCACCTTCACGGAATTCATAAAAGCTGTCTGCTTCTTCATCTAATCCGATGTGCTCTGCGTCGGGTCTGATAATGGCGTATTTAGTTACATCGAATTCCTGCTTCGCTGGTATGGGTGATGGTTTATATATTTATTTTCCGGATGAATTATTCCTTGTTTACCAAATAGATTTCCATCAATTAAAACATTTAAGTCCATTTCATGTTCTAGTATGGCTCTGTCGAGTTCATCAGCTAACTGCTCGAATCGTCCGTAAATTCTTGCGCGTACATATTCTTCTCTCAAACTATTAATTTCTCGCTCGTGTAAATTTGTGAGTTGTCATGCAGTTAAATCGAAAAGTTCTCCAAATTGATATATATATATATATATATTTACACAACAATTATTCTTTTGGTGAGTCGAACAACGACGGCT
>JAJVSH010000053.1:369600-381251 GCA_021460005.1 Tetramorium alpestre
CTGATCAATGGGATTACATAAAATATCAAGATTTGTTTATCCATACAGCAACCAACATTAGAATTACTGCTAATGGTCAACGACTGGTTCCGTTTCGTTTTCGTTTATAAACACAATATATTACAGAAATCAATAAAAATTGATCTCTAAAATATTGTGTTTACGATTTTTATTATTTTATTAAAAATTGTANTAAAAGTATGCGTATACATATAGATGTAAAACACTAAATAAAAATATCTGTAATAACCAAATAATGTCTGTTTTTGTTTATAAAAAAATCCATATTTTATCACAAAAGATTTTGAATCGAGAATAATAGAAGATTCCTGACATTCTATAAATTCTTTTTCNCAAGAATAGAATAAGATTTCTTTAAAATTGATTTATTGCTAAATCAAGAATATAATAAGATTGTCACAACTTTCAATCTAAATTCTTTTGAGAAAATTAAAGAGATAACACCAAGATCATTTTATTCTAGTTTTAAGAATTATCCATTTAAGATTAAAATATTCTTTCTTTAATAATAAATATGATTGGCTCTATAGCGATCTTATTTTATGATAGATCGAAGAGTAATAGCATTATATTCAGAAATCTTTTCTGTGGGTGTCTAATTGTACCTCTGTCAACAGTGTTGTTGCCGACAAATGTTTAAGTTGCTCCGGCTACCACCGCTTATTTCAATGCGACGATTTCAAGCAAAAATCTGTCGAACAGAGAACTCAGGTTTTAAGACAAAATAAATATTGCTTTAATTGTTTAAAGGTTGGATTCTTCTCGACCAATTGTCCAAGTAAAAAGCGATGCCATATATGCCGACGTGCGCATCATACTTTTTTGCATCGCGATTTTAGTTCTCCAGTACCGAAACTTCCGTCTCCGGGAATGACAAAGTTAATACGCAACCAAGCGTCACATCCGCTTCCGAAATGAAGAACGAGACGTCATCACATTGTCAGTGCAAAACATTAATGCGCCAATTAAAAAACCGCCGAACGTATTGTTAGCTACCGTGTAAGTAATTCTCCGTACGATTGAGGGTCGTAAATTCAAAGTACATGCATTATTGGACTAAGGATCCGCTGTCAGTTTTATATCTCAATCTCTATGTCAAACGATGCGCACGAAACATTATCGCGAGTTTACACGTACATTGCTTCGGCAAACGATACAGTGGCGTAGCGAAGTCTCGGGTTTCGCTTGTTTTCGAGTCTTGTGACGGACAAGGTTCATCATTTCCAATAACTGCCTTTGTCTATCAAAAAATTACGTCATATGCAGGCTCAAGATCCAAACCGATGAATTCTTGGCCACATTTAAATAATTTAGCTCTCGTGGATCCAGATCTGTTTAGTAGCCATCCGATCCATCTGCTCATCGCAGCAGACTTATTTGGATCGTTATTAATAAATCAAATAATACCAATCAGCACACCGACGGCCCAATTCACCGCGTTAGGTTGGATTTTATCCGGTCTTATCGGAACTTCTGATTTAATTACTGGATTCATCCATTCATTAAACTGCGTATTGGATCCGCCTCTCAATTCTCTACTCCAAAAATTTTGGGAGATCGAAGAAATTTCTTCCGCACCGCAGATGTCAGAAGAGGATCAACAGTGTGAGAAGCACTTTATTAAAACGCGCCGCCGATGGCCGTTATATAGTTAGACTGCCCACCGATTGATATCGGATCTTCGCGCGACATTGCCGCGATTTTATTTACTCTAAATTAGAACGTCGTTTAAACAAAAATTCGGATCTCGAGAAACAATATCGAGAGTTTCTAAACGAATATGAAACGATCACATGGAACCCGTTTCCGATAATCAGTTGACGTGTTTTCCGCCGGTATATATACCGCATCATCCGGTCTTACATGAATCAAGCAGTACGACGAAACTCCGCGTAGGATTCAACGCGTCGTGTAAAACAAACAACGGGTCCACATTAAATCATCTAATGACCGGATCAAAATTATAAAAGGATTTGTCGTCCATTTTACTTAGCTGGAGACAATTTCGGCATGTATATACCGCCGACATTAAAAAAATGTTTCGGCAAATCCGCGTACATCCGGATGATGTCAACTTTATCCGAATCTTGTGGCAACCTCAAGGTGATCACCCGATTCAATCACATCGATTATTAACAGTAACATACGGAACGGTTCCCGCCCCGTATTTAGCAATGCGCGTCTTAAACCAATTGGCTCTCGACGAAGGCCACTCGTTACCGTGAGCGCGAGAAACTCTAAAACTCTCTTTACGTCGACAACGTATTGTTCGGTACCGACGATATTCCAACGCTTCGCGAAAGTCGCGCTCAACTAACGACATTGATGGCGCGAGGCGACTTTCATTTACGGAAATGGGCCGCCAACTCAAAAGAATTACTGGAAGACATTCCTCCGGGAGCGCATAAACTCGCTATTTAACACCCGTTCGATAAAGATGACTCCTTGAAAGTACTCGGCATTATGTGGATACCGCGAGAAGACTCTTTGGTTTTCAAATTGAGTCACCATCCTTCGCTTGTGAATAATCTTACCGAGCTATTAAGTAATGACAAATTACGATTAAATGTGCAAAATCCGAAAGCACCGATATATAATGGATATCTACGACAATTCGAGTACGAGTTAATTTCACTAGGGTCGAAAAATATGATCGACACAACCATCTACTATTTTCATGAACCATGACAACTCACAACGCTTCCGATAAGTCGAGTAGAGTTAGCTTGAGTTGACTAGGCAAGACGTATGTAATGTATGTAAATAAATTAATAAATCAACGGTACGTATTATCAGGTAAAACGATATTGTAAAATGAGAAGAAACATTAAAAAATAGTACGTTATTTTAAATTTTAGCAAAATTACAAATACTAAATTAAAATTATAATTAATAAAAAGTATCATATATATTTGTAGAATATCCGAAAGAAGAAAATTCGATTATTCTAACTTATTCATGAACATTATTTTCGTAATTTATTTCTGTAGAATAAAAACTTGTTATTTAAAGTAATGTAAATCATCATGTATTAAATTTTTGTTAGTTTGTGCTAAATAAAATCTACAACACTTATTAAAATTCCACAGATTTGTCTTGCTCTACAAAATAACTGAAAAAGAAAAATCATTAAAACTGAAATGCATGATATTGGTACGTATGATTCTTTAATTAACATAATTGTATTTATAAGTGTCTTATTCCAAATTCTCTTAAGCAGTAAATAATTATTGTATGTATATTTAGTAAATTACAGAATTCAGTGGACTGATGTAATAGTGAAATTGCTGTTAATTGAAATTAATAAGCATGTAAAATTTGTGACGAGTTCAGTAAATAAGCAAGTATGGAAAGACATTGCTGCATCTATAAATACTCATGGTTATAATTTGTCGGCGGAAAATTGTAATATTAAATTTAAATTTAAATTAAATGGAATGGAATGAAAAAAAAATATAAAACGTTAAAAGATGCAAAGAATAAAACGGGCGTAGCAAAACAAATGTGGAAATATAATAATATTATTAATGACATTTTAGTTAAAAAACCAGATATTATACCATTATCTATAGCATCGAGCTCACGTGGTTTTCAATTAAATCAAACTTTAAGTACATCTGAAAGCACAAAGTATAGAAACTAATTTTAACTGTACTGAAGAAAATGAAGAAAATTTACATTCAATACAATCAACTAACTTTGCACAAAATTGGATAATAAGAAAAAAATCTAAAATACCAGCTTGGGTTGAACAATTAATTAAACAAAGACAACAAAGACATCATGAAAGAAATTATGCCCAGCGAGAGAGATTGATATCCTTATTAGAAAAATATTTGAAAAAATGAAGTTATATAAGTAGTTACATAAGTATTACAATTGCAATTTTAAAAGTAAAAAAAATGTGATATTAATGTCCAGGAATAAGCACAGAGAGATCGTCAGGATCGTCGTGCATCGCTATCACCACAATTAATTGGTGACCCCGACGTGATCGGGAAAACTGTAACGAATTACGATGTTCCATTCGCCGACACGCAACAGACTTAGTGCCGTAGGAGAGAAGAGCAATCCTTCGACAACTAGATCGACAAACATGGAAGAACGGGGAAACTCGACGACTCAACCTCAGACGGACAACGCCGAAAATTTGCCAAGGGCATCGACTCAACTACTTTACCTGCCAGCTAATCTTAACCTGCAAAACATGTGGGTCAATTCCGCCAAGATCATCGCTTTACCGCAACCGTTATGGCGCGAAATGCCAGCGCAATGGTTTCAGGTAGTAGAAGTTACACATTTATTCTACACTGCGTGACGAGCGACGATACGAAGTACCGGCACGTACTAGCCAATTTAGATTCCGCGACTATTCCTTTCATAGCGGACATAGTAACTAACCCTTCTTCGGATGGTAAATACGAAGCTATTAAAAGACGAATTATCGAAACCTTTGGCGAATCTCAAGAAGCCAAGCTAAGAAAATTACTCCGAGACCAGGAAATAGCCAACGAAAAACCATCTCACTTTTTACAACGTCTTCGCAATTTGGCAGGGAGATAATGCATTGATGCCATCGTTCGTAGTCTTTTTTAGAACAATTACATCACGCGGAAATTTGGGAAGAGTCACCTCCCCCAAAATCTCCTGTAAAATGCGCGATTCCGCGAAGCCAGCTGCATATCGGCTGTTATATCGGCCAGAAGAACACACGGTGAGAGTACAAACAGAAACAACGGCAGTCCGACGCCCAGAAAATTAGCTAAAGGAAACGCCGACCAACGTCCAGAAAACCAGCTGGAATATTAGCAGAACTACGCACGCTTACACATACGAGAATATCTTCCGAGGGACATCCGAGAATATCCCGAAGACCTTCTCCGAAGACTTCACGGAACACTTCAATAACTGAAAAAGTAAGTCCGATTCAATTTAAAGTAAATAATTTCTTTCTCGGTATTTGGAGTTTGTTGGTGGATCGCGGAGTCGCATGTAGAGATGCAATATTTTAATGGCATTCCAAAGAATTCCATCCGCCCACCAAGAGAATAATCTTGACCGAGAGTTAGATAAAATTCTGAATAAACTGAAAAAGTTCTTCGAGCTAAACAAAGGAGACATCGCGAGAATTTTCGGCCTTAAAACTGCACCAAGTAATCCTCTCACCTATTGAACACTTCCCAAGACCCCTCCACCTACAGCACCACAATTATCATCGTTCTCATATTCTCCGCCTTCGGATGAGAACGGACTCTTTTGTATTTCTCAACTCCGTCCTTGGAGGAGACAAGGACAGGTACTGATCCGAAACCTTCTCGACGACCAGGATGCTCCTACACGAGCTGAGCTAGGCCAGAAAGCAAATTCCTTGAAGACGAATCACCCGTCAAGTGATGGGAGTTGTGAATAAGTCTCTGTCATTTATTTTTAGCTAAGCTTAACTGATTGTTTTTCAGAAAACTTTATAACAAAGTAGCTTTTTGAACATAATATGGAATATTTCTCTTGTTGCAGCATTTTATGAACTGGACTGCTACCATCGTCTACTTCGTGATTTGTGGATACAATTCCATTTCTAATCTGGTACCAGTGTCCAGATTACAGGAAGAAATTGTCTGCTTGTACCGTCCTCGTTATTCCCACAAACAAGGTTTTTATTGCAGTTGGGTAAGTAATATATAAATATGAACTGGACTGCTACCATCGTCTACTTCGTGATTTGTGGATACAATTCCATTTCTAATCTGGTACTAGTGTCCAGATTACAGAAAGAAATTGTCTACTTGTACCGTCGTTATTCCCACAAACAAGGTTTTCATTGCAGTCGGGCAAGTAATATATAAATATATTAATATAATTATGTATTTGTTCACTCGAATGTAGAGTTTAAATATTTCGTGCATAATGTCTTAAATTGCAGGAATATATTAAAGCAAACTATTCATTATTTTATTTTATAACGGATAATATGTATCGTTTATTCTTTCTCGATGTAACTTCATTTTTACAGGTGTTTTCTAACGTTAGTTATTTCATACTAAGGCTGCGTTTCGATATTCATTACTAGTACTGAAAATCTATATTTTATGTCGCGTATACTATAAATTTCTGTGGCAATGAATAATGAATCAACTGGCAATGAATAATGAAAGGCAGTCTAAAAAATAACATTATAATAAGGTACGTTATATCGTAAAATCGAAAAACATACTTTTCACAATTATAAAGTTAGTGGAGTAAAAGGAGCTAAAAAAGAAGCATTATTTCAGAATAATTCCCCCATTGGTAAACTTTGTCGATAAAGGTTCGTAAATATATTTTAAATATATACCAGAACAAGTTTACCATTATAGCCTGTACGCTACCCTTTTTATTTAACAAATTAGTTGCAAAAAAGCGATTTTTAGCAAATAACTCTTTAAATTTTCCAAAAACAACCTGCGCCAATCGAAAGAATAGGAAAGTTTACATAAAAAATGTATGGAAAGTTTTTTTTGTAAAAGCAAAACTGTAGGAGCCAGAATTTTTTATTTAACGCATGAAAATACGGCTCGGCGTCGTAAAAGAAAGGACACTGTGCGTAGAGCGCACGGCCGGACGCGGGCTGCATAAAATTTGTAATAACTTTAGAATGGATTTATTAAATCAAATAAACCAAAGATGATATTAAAGAAGAATACTTTAGTTAATTTATGCACATAGTTTGAGACGAGAATAACGTATCTGAATTTGTTTAGTTTATATATAAAGTTAAATTATTATGAATTATTTGATAAAATCAATCAAAGAGCCGCCTAATTATAATTATGCAATTATCCTGAGATCTGTTTTTGTTTTCTGTTTCTGTCGTAGGATGATTTGCTTTATTCAACATATTTTATATGCCATTAAAAAATGGCATTTATAAATATTTATAATTTCAGGAAGTTTATCAGAGTGAAACAAGAAATTCTATTGGCTGCACTCACTGCCACTGTGCAGTCACGACTAATGAAACATTTTTCTAATGCTCTTTTGTTTCTATCTCCTTGGATACATCAAATGTTTTGAAGAAAACATTTCAGCATTTCACAAATATTAATGCTTCACATTAAGTAATAAAATTATTTTTAATTAATGCAATCTTCAAATTTAATGATGTACTTAATTTTAATAATCTTATCAGAACAATGTTTTTAACTCGGCAAGATTGTTGATGTAGAAAAGAGTCAGATACAAATAAGGTACCAGGCACCGTAAGCGTTGTTACACATCTGAGACCCCTCCGCGTTCTGTCTCTTTCCACTCTCTCTCCGTTTCGCTCAGCGAGAGGATGGAGAGGGGGAAGCACCGCGGCTCGGGAGTTTAAGTTGGACAAGCCTGTAGTAGAGTATCATAGTTATCGTTATAAGTTAAAATATTCCTTTTTGCTCAATTGCTTGACATTTTATTTTCAGTGTTGGCGAACAGTGTTTCACGAAATGTGTTATTTGAGATATGGAGAAGTGAGAGAAATTTTTCTAGAAGATTAAATACTGTTATTAATTTCTTACTCAAGAAAAACGATTTAGAGAAGATTATAATAAATATTATTCAACACTCATAACAAGGACTTCAAGTAATTTTTGTGGGCAGTTACGAAAAAAGTGGCAGATATGTCGTCGCACAGATTTGTGTCTACCAACAACAAATGACTAAATGATAAACTTATTTTCCCCGGTCTTCCATCTAAACATCAAGTCCATCCAAAAGTCAAATAAGTTTTTAAACGTCAAGTCAAGTCTGTTGAACGACCTCTTAAACCATTTTCAGAATGCAACGATTGGACGAAAAGAAAAAGAGTTCAGCATCTATTGAATGCGAGTTAAGAAGAACTGACATACGCTACTCGTGTGAAATCAGAAGGAAAAAGAGATGCAGGTGAAATTGTTAAATAAGTTTCCTGTTATTCCCCTCAACAGGCTACAAAAATCAAGAAACTTATTACGGAGCCTAAGAAAATATTTAAAAAAACTTACACCTGAAGAAGCTTTGGCGTTATAATTGAATATAAGCAAGTCTTTCATGAAAGCAGCGAACATGACGACTCATATTTATTCACTATATCTCTTGTTCCATAACGCATGATTATGACAGATATAAATAATAAAAATCATATAATTTGGCAAAACATGAAACCATCATCAACTAGATATTGCCGTCCGATTAAAATTATATTCCAAAAAGAAACAGGAGATTTAGTATGACAAGAAGTTGACAAAGTTAAACAGCAGATCAAATCTCTGAGACCCACATCCGTTGAATTTCATGGAAAACCATTATTAGTACAAGCACAGCTAACTTTAACTATGGTGGACGGAAAAATATGTAGTTCTCTATCAATATCGCTGAACAGAATTGTCATTTGTATGGAGCTACACCCAAGCAAATGAATGATATTGATATTGTTTTGAAGAGATTAAAGAAGAAAATTTGGAATTTGGAATATCTAGTCTCCACGGATGAATCACATGTTTTGAATGTTGCATAAGATATGTGCATGTCTCTTGCACATATCTTATCGCCTTGAAATAAAAAACTGGCAAATCCAAAAATCAGATAAAAATAGAGTTAATTTGAGAAAAAAATAACGTTATAAAATTATATAGTGGAGTGAAGGGAGACTTTTATTTTGGAAAAAATCTATCGTCGGTAAACTTTGTTGATAAAGGTTTGTAAAAATTGTAAATATATTTTAATTATACCAGAACAAGTTTACCACTATAGTCTGTACGCTACCTTTTTTATTTAACAAATTAGCGTGTATAATAAAATTTTATGAAAATTAAATTATCTTAATGATGATTATTAAGGTATATTAAGGATTTTATTATGCTATTTCTGTCAAAAATATTAATAATTCAGATACAGCATTAAAGAGTGTACAATAAATAAATAATATTGTTGATCGGTAAATCTCATTTAGTTCTTGAAGTTGCATTTAGTTGAAGTTGTATTTAGATTATATTATAAAGACGCGTACATAAAAAATCGATCGTCTAAATATCGTACATAGCAACGGATTGATCTTCCCTTTTCTACGGCGGATTCCGGTGAGCTCACCACGCGGTCGATAGAGTTAATCCATTAATTCAGTTAAGTCCTTTATATAGATATGTAAGTACTTTGAGTTTATTACAAATATTTATTGTGTTGCTCAATACTGATTTAATGTAAGAGTTATGTGATTTTAACATTTACACGTAGAGTCATATCTGTTACATTGTTCTCTGTAAGACAGATATATCGTTTGAATGATTAAACTGTTAAATATAAATAGTACACTGCGTAGTTTTAATTTTAACAAATATATATATTGGGTGTGGGAAAAAGTTCGTGGAATTTTTCACGATAGATGGCGTTAAATCTAAATAACTAAAGAACAGCTGTTTGCATAGGCAACTGTGGGCACTCGTTTGAAAAATGAAAATTTAAGCTTGAATTTGTGTATATACACGTGGTTCTTTTTGTAGTGATTGTAAAGTTATTCGCGTTTGAAAATGGAAAAAACTAATGAAAAATTTTGCTACATTTTGCAATACTACTACGACAAGGGAAAAAACGCTGCGCAGGCTTGTAAAACAATTTGTACTGTTTACGGGGAAGGTTCTTTATCAGAATCCGTAACGCGGAAATGGTTTGCTTGCTTTCTTTCTGGCAATTTTGATGTTAAAGATAAGTTACGCTCTGGTCGTCTAATCCCCTTGTCATAGTAGTATTGCAAAATGTAACGAAATTTTTCATTATTTTTCTCCATTTCTTTCATCTTTTAAACGAGTGCCTACAGTTGTCTGTGCAATCAGTTGTTCTTTAGTTATTTAGATTTAACGTCATTTATTGCGAAAAACATCACGAACTTTTTTCCACACCCAATATATTTTAATATTTTCTTATACAGATAATCGTGTTGTATTTAATAAAACTCCATACTTACTTCGTCAATATTTTAACTGTTTTCTCCCTCATATGTTCGGACACTTCGTTGACTTTTGCATTCAATCTTAAAACAGCCATAGTATCGCCGTCCGAGGCGCAACAGTTCACCGCGGTTTCACCGGCAGCGTTCACCTCTCCTATTTTAGCACCACGAGCTAGCACTAATTGCATATTGATCCTGTCTAGCTACTATGTGTCTAAAAGAAGAAATCAAATGTTTTATAATTAAAGAGAATTATTTCAAAATTTCAGCTTATTCAGAATAGCTGTCACAAGATATTTCTGCCATATTTACATAATATGAAAAAATAAAAATAAAATATTTTTAATAAACAATATACAAAAAAGAACAAAACATACAAGGGAGTATCATCATGAATATTGACAGCGTTCACATCGCATCCCTCATTGAGAAGCATTTCTGTGATTTCGGAACTGCCACTGAAGGCACTCCAATGTAACGCTATGTTTTGCTCGGCATCACGGATAAGCGGATCGCACTTCTTATCCAATAAATATTGTGCAACATTGGCATGGCAAAACTCACACGCCCAAATTAAACTTGTCCAACCGTCATCGTCCACAGAGTCTGTAAATAAATATGTGAAAAAATGTAACATATTAAATTTAAAAAGCAAAAGAATGTTCATATTTAGAGACAAACTCAACACACATTACCTACTAATGTTCTCGGCACTTTACACTCAGTCAGAATGATTTGCAGACTTCTAGGTGACCGGACTTTGCAGCCAAGTGCAAAGCGGTCATACCGTCTTCGCCCTACAGTGTTACATCGGCGCTTATCCTGATTATTATAGGTTATACTTCATCACGACGGCATTATCCTTGATCGTAGCTAGCATTAGCGTCGTAAATGTAATGTATTGATTCCTATACATTACATTTACTTGAGCTTGAACCAGAACGGCGCGCACCGACTTGTTGCCGCGAGATCGCGGACGCGCCTCCTCGAAATCGCGCCGACTCGATCTGGCCGCGGTAACCTCGCGCGAGATAGCATTCCCGCTGCGGAGATACACGCATGATCGCCAATTACATGGATGACGGCGGGAGCCACCAGACATTCCTGCAACATATTAACCTCAAATAAATGATCTCAAAAAAATATACCAATATACATATATGAAATCATTTCAAAAATATTAACCTAAAGTTTAACTAATTATTTGTAACTTAAAGTTTTTTAAATTAAACAGAGAGCAAAAAAAAGGATTACCTTTGGATTGCTCTTCCGTAAAACATGATGCGACAGCTCGCTGCGGTATACGCAGGCATAGCATCTGATAGCATCTGCTCAGAGAATTCTAACCTAAAACATAAAATGTAATCATTACATTTACTTGGCGAAAAGCTACACTTTTATTGTATTTCATTAAGACTGAAATAATATAGAAAATACAAATTATTACACATCTTACTATATAATTTTTTCCCAATGTCTCCTTCTATCTTTACAAAGCCACGAGTCATGAGCGTGATTGCACTAATGTAAGCGTTTTTTAACTAAGTGCTATTATTTTATGTGTCGGGATGAGCCAGAGAAGACGGCGTATTGCAGGTAGTGATCGCAGATGGGACGGAATTTTCGCGCATGCGCGGCAGAAATGGCAGGTATTACAGTGATGTAGCACATGTAGCAGTAATGGGCTCATAGA
>JAJVSH010000053.1:384878-396205 GCA_021460005.1 Tetramorium alpestre
ACCAGCACACACGTCATTAGTCGTCCGTAACTATTTGAAGAACATCAAGTGGGAGGCCCTACCCCACCCGCCATATTCTCCAGACTTGGCACCTTCCGACTACCACTTGTTTTCGTCGATGGGCCACGCTCTCACTGAGCAGCACTTCACTTCTTATGAGGATGTCCAAAAATGGCTCAATGAATGGTTTGCTTCTAAGGAGGAAATATTCTTTTGGCGCGGAATTCACAAATTGCTCGAAAGATGGGAAAAATGTGTAGCTAGCGATGGAAAATATTTTGAATAAACAATTTGAATTTATTTTTCCAAATTTACGTCTTTTATTTCAATGAAAAAATTCCGGTTTCATAGGTATAGACCTGGTATATAAAATAAATAGAGAGGATATATTAAAATTAGGAGATATACTCATAATTTTATTTATATTTCATTCATAATTTTTATATTTTCACGCAATATCTAAGCTGCGTTCCGAAATTCACTGCCAATATTGAAAATCGAGAATGTGCGTGACACAAACTATAGATTAGCAGTACCGGCAGTGAATATCGGAACGTAGCCCTAATAGACGAGTCAAACCTCGAGCCGTCAATATAATTCTCGAGATCTCAAGGTCAAGTAGCTGTAAGCAGGGATGCCAGCGGGGACGCGTTTTTCTATGCATGCACGACGAACCAGGCACGTGATGATGTAGCAACTAGGCTTTTGGCGGGCCCGATGCAGGTTAGGTAAGGTAAGTACACTTTATATTTATTTATGTTGTAGATTTATTTTTATTTTAATAATAAAATATTTATTTTAAATATTTACAAAGTATATTTTTGTATTATAAATACTGGTAAGGTTTTTGGCAGTTTTCCATACCTTTGCAACAATTCTTACGATTTTGCCAAATAAAAAAATTTTATTTTACATATATAAAAATGTTTTTAAAAATTATTTCAATACTCTTCCTCTTTTCAATTATTTACATTGTTTTATTCTCTTCTACATTAATAATTAGATATAATAATTACATATCTATAAAAATTATGACCTCATGAGAGGGCCTAAAGATACCCTAATTTCTATCAATTTAGTACTACCCTGCAGTCACGTGCTGTAGACACGCGCGAGAAAATGCGTCCCCGCTAGCAACACTGATCCGCATTCGAAAAAGCAGCAGCTATTTCTGAAAATAATTTTTTGCCGTCTTGCAATGATTGCCTAATTAATAGTCGATCCTCACATGGTGTTATTACATTTTTTCTTCCGGATTTAGATCTATTTTGATGAGAACCAGTTTCCTTGAACGCATATGCACAGCACAATGTGAACACTTGACTTCTTGGGCTATTTTTACCTAAGACATGCTTTGTTCAAATAAAAACTTAATCCGGAAGCGTTGTTTTGCACTAAGTTTTCTTACGCATAACTGGCAAATAATACGTTAGTTTTCGAAAATACTGCAGTAGGTCTTACGAGCTCCACCAATAGACTGAAATTTAAACACGAAAAATGCGTTAACGTAAGTAGCCAACTTTGTGATTTCTTAAAATTATCTACGTTTTCATTTTCGAGTAAGCACATAATTGATCGATACGAAAACATTAGAACAAATTCTGAGAACTTGTTTCAGAGATAGCATAAAAAAGTTAGGGTGCCTAAGACTTTTGCACACGGCTGTACAGAAGTCCCAGAATGAATGGCAAACCCGTCGTGGCACTTATAGTGATACATTTGACAAAAAATCTTATTTTATTATGCTTGATTTTAAGAAACAATTAAAAAGTCTATTAACAGAGTCAGATTTTGTTCAACATTTGCAGTACAGATTTTGTAGAGAAAATAATAGTGGGAATGTTTTAGAAGATGTATATGACGGTGTCACGTAATATAAAGAAATAAATCAGTTAGGAAAAGAATATTCTATTTGAAATTTATCATATACACTGGCGATCAAAATTAATAATTTTTCAGACTGTCTCCGAAAATACATAATTTGGATGTTAAAACATACGTAGTGGAAAACGTGGCTACCTCTTGATATAAGTAATGAAAAGAATAATATCAATTAACATCATTTAAGATCATTCACAAATAGTTAAAATGGAATGTTCTGAAATAATAAAATCCTGGTGTCTCAGAGAAGTTGCACTTTCTTTCATGTGAAGATAGAACTGATCGCTAGCGGCGAAGAGATACCGAAAATCAAATGAGTCATTTTAATATCAGTCTTGCCCTTGCCACTGTCTCTCTTGCCACTGAGCGTCGACTAATGCTTGAGCATTGGGCGTCATTATAGCTCAAGCGGTTCAACTGATTTATGAGTAATAAATAATAATTAAATATTGATACCATACAAAACTAACGAAACACAATTTTATAACAAGCATTATTAAAAATTAAATTTTATTTATGTGTGTTACGTTGAAAAATAAATATCTAAAAATATGAAAAAACATGTAAAGTCTCTTTTATATAAGGTTATATATAATAATTTATCTTTCTCCTTAGATAATAAGGTCAAAACAATAAGTAATAAGATTAATATGAAATAAATAAGTTTTATAACAAAGATCGAGATTCAGAAAGTCAGAAAGCTCAACCAGTGTCAGATTCATGTTCAACGCGTCAAAATACATAAGGCTTGATCCAGTCCAAATAAATTTTTTCATTCATTGCTGATGTCCATTAATCGGCTTTTCCATGATTTTCCAAAATTTTTAGTCATTTTTCCTGATTTACTCAAAACCATGCGTGCTGGGGTTAAACTGACGACGGATTCAAATTCAGCGCGTCAAAATACATAAAGATAGCCTAGTGATGTATTCTATTCAAACAACTTTTTTTTGTGTGCCTGTGTTATTATCCAATTATTGAAGAAATATTAATATACATTGCATTGTTGCAATGCGTATTGCTGCTCATTATCAAGTAATAATACGGGTTAATAAAATTAACATTTTCTTGTGTAGTAAAAAGTATTTGCACGTCTTGATTCATTTCATTTATAACGATGATTTTCATTACCTTAGATTGTGAATGGTTTTGCGTCATCTGTAGCATGGGATACTTGTTCTATTTCATCAAACAATCTATTATCTTTTATATCATATTTGATGGTTTCACTTTTTGTTTCATTTATAATGTGTTACATAATGGTCTACAAACCATCGAAACTAAACGTGCTGAAAAAAATTCATAACCATTATTATTTTTATTTCTTTCATTACTATATACACACATATATATATATATATATAAAGAAAATAAAAATTACGAAATAAAAAATGAAAAAAATTATTGGAGAAGTAAATAGAGTAATGAAAGAAATAAAAATAATAAGAAGAAAAATAAAATAAATCTACAAAAAATCTATCTACATTGCACTCATGTAAATATTTGAAAACATTTTATACTTTCAATTACCGTTCAGAAATGTAAAATTCTATTTTCATTAGTTTTCAATAATGATTTCCATAAAAAAATGCACTGTAAAAAATTTATTTTTAAGACCATGAATAATAGGATCAAGTATCTAATCCACAAAGACAAAAACCAAACAACGGAGAAGAGTTAAATATTAAAGAAAAAACTCCGTATTTTGTAGTTCTGTATTGCAAAAATGTTTCAGAAAACTTCATAGGATTAGCCAAAAAATATAATAGCCAGGTAGCATATAAAATCCCAAAAACCTTAAAAAAATGTTATAAAAAAGGGCAAAGACAAATCAGAGAAACTAACACAAAGTGAATTAGTTTATAAAATAAAATGCTCAACTTGCGATGCAACATATGTGGGACAGACAAAAAGACAACTCAAAGCAAGACTACAAGAACACAAAATAGACATAAAAAAAAATAATGGAAACCTGTCTGTAATTTCTTGCCACTGCCTCGAGACGGGTCATGAATTTGAATAGAATAGCACAAAAATTCTAGATCAAGAACCATCATACAATAGAAGACTCACTTCCGAAATGATCCACATTAAAAAACAAAACCTCGGATTAAACAAACAGACAGATACAGAATCTCTCCCAGAGACATACCTCCCCATCCACGAAAAATTACCCTCCTCCTAAAAGAATTTTCCCTTTCTTTTAACCCTCCCTACTTTTCCTTTTCCCTTTTCTTTTGCTTTTTTGTTCCTAAAATTCACTTTCTTGATCGTTTTTCCCTAAGTCTGTTACGTACAGCCCGAAAACAATGGTAACTTTTATGATCAGAACAATAACCTTATTGATTAACTTATCTATTCAATTATCTTTTATTTTTTTATTTATTTATCTACATACTATCTTCTCTATTAATACTTGACGAAATATAATTCACTTTGAGGCCGATCAACCTGAAACTATCATCTAGTAGCAAAAAATCAGACATAGAAAAACTCTAACGTCCTGTCCTGATATACATAGTAATAACAGTATTGCGAGGGCACACGATAGCCGGCACAATTGTCATCATAAAATTCAACGCGATAACGCGACAACATTATAGGTAACAGCGAGAATCAGCGCGTCGAACACACGAGATTAGCGTTTTTTTTTTGCGTTACATATAAGAAAATAGTGATAATTTTAAAATAAACCATATGTATATATTTTTATGTCACAATGAAAATGACGTGTTTTGTAAATGTTTTTATAGATTGAATACATGAAAAAAAGCAATAACAACTAACGTAGTTCGTTAGCCCGATATTCTAAATTATAAAAAATTTATGTAAAATTATACCTATTATAGTGAGTAATTTTGAGATCCACTATAATAAGTGCAAATTTTTGCGTATTTATAACTCTACATATAAATTTTGCAAAAATTTTCTAATTTGTTTTTCTTTGTGCATACACTGTAAAAAACGTTTACAAATTAAAAAATTATTTTTATTTATGTACTGCATAATTAGAGAAACACTAAAAAATTTACACTTATTATAGTGGATCTCAAAATTACGTGTAATTTTATATAACTTTTTTACAGTGTGTACCGCTTATTATATGTAATTAACAACACTGCGACAGACCAAAAAGGAATGGGGAATTTTGAAAAGAAATAGAAAGTTTTTATGCCCCAGAACACGTTCCTAACAGGATTTTTCTAAGTTAGCGAATTTAAGCTTTTTTATTAGATACAAGGGATAAAATTTAGATAATTAAAAAATAATACTCTGACGAGCATAATTTGTTTAAAAAAAAATAACGAAAACTTAAAAAAATAGAAAATTTTTGTTGCTCAGAACACTTTGTTAACGGTGTTAAATTGCTGAGTTTGCGCATTTAAGCTTTTTTTTGTTAATAAAATTAATTAACCCGATAAGGCCCGTGACCAGCACAGCCGAAATAGTGACATACTGACTATTGGATTTATAACATAAGGTAAAAATAAGTTTTATACGGTTTTTCTTTTGCTTGTTTTGTTTTATAATAAAAAATTAATTAAACAATTTTTTTATTAATTGTTTTTTTGCACAATCTAAAAATGTCATTCAATTCTACGGGAACAATCATAAAGATTTTGCCTAAAACATTTTTTTTGTAGGAGCTTTAGTTCCTCCAGAAAAAAAATGAAAGAAGAAGATAGGTTTTCGGCCCTTTTTCGACTTTTTTCGCAAAAATCCTTACTGGTTCGAATTATGAATAGAAAAGTGCTCGCTAAATATTTGATTCATAGCATAAATATAGGAGTCACATAAGCACATTTTTATGATAGTTTTTTTATGATAGTTTTTGAATTATGTATATAACAATTATTTTATAATACAATTATTTAAATAATTTATTATAACTAATTCAAAAATTATATTTTTTTACAAAATGGTATAGAATTTCTCTTTTTGGTTTGACCCAATCTACCTCCAGTTTTCGTCTTGACAATTTTATATCGGACACTCTGTATAGTTTAATGACAAATAATAAAGGATAAAATAATCAATTTACGTACGCTTTATAGGTGTTAAATACATTACATTTTTATTAAATTTTAATAATTACATTAATTATTACATTAATTATATTAATAAACGTTTCGACCTCACCGAGTCTTCCTCAGTACATAGTAATAATACATTTATTTAAAAGTCATATCAAACGAAATATTACGGGATAAATAAAATAAATAAAATCGATAAAATAATGTATAAGGTCATAGTAGGCTAAAAGCAATTGTCAAATACTTTAAAAAGTCAATTAATTTAAATCAGCATAAACTAACGGAGTCATAATGTTGAGGAACATAAAATTATTACTTGATTGAAAGCGAGAATATGTTTCCCCAAAATTCCCACTGTCAAAAAATAAAATGGAATTGTCGGTCCATGATGTAGTTTTTGTGTCAATTTGTCATTTATGAGATTTATCCCCGATTGAAATTACTTAAATAAATATCTGTATCTGACCGATTGTTAAAAGCTTATTATGTTCTCAGGATCACTTGATAATGTTGTCAGGATAAACAAGTACTAATGAATGGTTAGTTCAATGACGACAAAATATAAGTAAATTTTAATTTGTGTTTTGACGAAATATTATTCAAATTCTATATTCTTTATTTCTTTGAAAAAAATGATATACATTCTATAATGGAATATTCACTTTACTATCTTATTTTCTTTTTGAAATTTGAAAATTTAAATTTTTGATTAGGGTGAATATAATTTTATGTTAAATGTCCGGATAAAACGATCGTATTTTATAGATACAAATTTGGAATAGTTTGGAATAAAATTTATATATTGGGTTTGGAAAAATCATGACACATTTTGCAATAGACGGCGCAGTTTATTTTTGAAAGTACTAAAGTCATTCGCATCTATGTTATTGCAAATGTCATTTGTCAGCTAATAGTTCTAGCTTCATTCTTAAAAAAATAATTGAGCGATTTGGTTGAGTTTTGGAGATTTTACAACAAGTTGAAGATGGAAGATCAAACTGTGCATTTTCGCCATATTTTACTTATTGTTTTACTTCTATAAAGGGAAAAACGCTCGTCAAACTTGTAAAAAGTTGCGTAAAGTTTACGGTGACAATGCTCTACAGTCAATGTCAACGATGATTCACGAAATTCCGTACTGGTCATTTTGATCTCAACGACTCTCCTCGGTCAGGGAGACCAATCGAGGTTGATGACAATAAAATAAAGGCATTGATGAAGTCAAACATGCATATGTGCGCGCTTCATTCTCTCTCTCTCTTTCTGTCTCTCTTGCTCTTTCACATTTTCATTTTCTTTCTTCGTTTCTTTATTATAGAATTCTTCGGAGTAAAAGATGATTGGGTTCGCGAAGAGAAACTTCATTCCTGGGATACATTCGTGTTCAAACTATTCATCATGCTACATCAGTGAAAAAATTTAATTGATGCATGCAAGTGCAAAATTGTGAGAAGTCGATAATATTAAGCAAGAAAGGAAAATGTTTCCGAATCGCATACGACTTCAAGTTTTAATGTTCATCGTTTCAACATTTTACCAAGGTAATTAATTCTGTATTACTCGCGTAGAATATATACATCCCAGCCTTAAAAATTGACTAAATTGGTCTCGTAAAACTTTTTTATTGATTAAAATCTTTAAATTGCTTGTTGTCCTACTTAATCTATAAAGAATTGACAAGATGCTAACTAATCCAATAAAATATTAACGGATCAAATTTTTTGAACTAATTATTTTTTATTCAAAATAGTTTCTTCCTGATTCCATACAGTGATAGCAGCAATTAAAAGCGTTGGAGTGAATATTAAAGCTCATTGAGTAGTAAAATGTTGAAAATACATTTTAATCTGTGAATTTTGGTTTTCCATCAACCATTTTATATATTGACGTTTATTTTATTGCTGGATTATATTGAAAGTGCCGTGTCTCGTTTTTTCTTGATCAATTTCCTGAATTCAAAACTTAAGATTTTCACTATGGATTGCCACTCACATGATGTTACATATTTTGATGACGTAGTCACTATCTAAACAGCCGTTCTGACAGTTATGCTAATTAAGAAATTTGAACATTCGTAAAAATTATTCCCATCAACATTGTTTTCAGAAGGTTGATAAGTTACGACAAAATATTAAGAATCACATATAAAATGCTATTGGCAAGAAAATGCACCAACTTTGAATTTCAAGCAATTTCAAAATTTAGAGTTTTAGAAATTCAATTTTAAAAATAGAATCGTGTACATGGGTGTGTTTAAGCATTATAGATACAGATGTAAAAAAAATGAATAGACACAACAGTAGAATTATAAATTAAAAATATTCGAGTTTTAGAATAATCTTCACGAATGACTATTAAAAGAATGTACATATTTTTAACACCCCGTTTAAAAAATATAACAAAAAATATAGATGAGAATACAATTTTTTTCCTGAATATCCGAATCGTATAAAAAAATGTAGTAACAACGCATAGCTTAATCGGGTTTCGGAAATTATTAAGTTTATGGACGAACTCTCCGATTCCAATGACCTAAATATATATTATCAAGGACGTGTCCCTAAGTAATATTTAAAAGATTTTAATCGTCACTTGTTGTTTATTAAAAAATTATTAACAAAATAACTTTCACGGTTTTCACATAATTTTCAGACACTGTATGTAACAGGCTGAGCGATGCTGAGGAGGGTGTGCAGGGGAAAAGGGGCGGAGCATATGCGTTTTTTATGAAACCGTTCCAAGGAGTTTATATATTAACAACTTTAAGATTTATTTACACTTGAGATATAGGATCTCTGCCATATCTGCCACAATATTTAAAAAAGCATCGATTTGTTCATGATATTCGTAACGCCAATGAAGCAGAAACTCTGCTAAGTATTCTACACGGAAAAAAATATCGTTGAATAAAAAAAAATTACTTGTTTCAATTAAACGTCGATGTCACGGACTGCCACAAATATCATTTTTAGTTAATTTAACATAATTAACATAATTAACATAATATGTGGTTCAATTTTAACTCTCAATTATTATACTATCGAAATTTATCATTGTTTTTAGACTGGGTCTGCGGTACCCGATCAAATTTCAATCGCTCATATCTTGGACTCAAATCAACCAATATTAATTTTTTTTAAATAAAAGTTCAGAATCTCAGAAAAATGAATATTTTATTTAAAACATCAAAAATTAATTCGATTTTAATTCTTTAAAAATTTTAATTCTTATTAGATCTACTTCATATGGAATTTAAATTGTAATTATGTCTCATTAATTCAAAAACTGTGTATTATTCTTTTAACAAAATATTTTGTACTAACCCTTAGTTCGTAATGTGTTGTATTAACCCTTAGATCTAATAAGAATTAAAAAATTTTTAAAAAACGTCAACGTACTTTTTGAAAAAATCATTTTTGGTTCAAACGCTTATATCTTTGCTTTAATAAGATAAACGCACTTTATAAGTAACAAATGAAAACTTCTAGAGTTGTACTTTAAGGATCTGAAGATCGTTTCAAGATTTGTTAAAAAAAAGTATTTTTTCTGCTAAATGAAATCAGTAAATTTCAATCATGTTTTATGCAGTTTTTCACGTATATGGCACCTTATTTTTATATTTTTTTGTATATAACGTATAAGCATAATGCAATATATAATAATACACGAAATAGATACAAAAATAAGAAAATTTATTTGAAAAAAATATTCTTACATAAAAATCTTTTTTTTAATTTTTATAAAATTGCGATTTTACGGTACTATTATCACACTTTTTTCATGTAAAATTCAGTAAAACCCTATCGCTGTTATTTTATGTGTAAATAATAATTTATAACAATATTAACCTTTCAGTTGATTTCAACGCCACACACTTTTTTTGACGTTGTTATTAGACTGGGTCTACGATACCCGGACAAAATCTTTTATTTTTTCCGGCTTGGCAATTACGACCGAACTGTGTCTACTCAAGTCGTAGAATAGTAGAGGGGGGCAGTAAGTTTTTCCCCCCACTTAACCTACCCCGTACCGTATCGTATTTCGGTACTACAACTTTTTGAAAAATACACTCGGGTCTGCCAGATCCAGTATAATAACTAAGGGTTAATACAACACATTTTGTTAAAAGAATAATACACAGTTTTTGAATTAATGAGACATAATTACAATTAAAATTCCATATGAAGTAGATCTAATAAGAATTTTCAATGAAATAATGTTATGTAATTCTCATATAGATTCCATATACAATTAATGTAACAAGAATTTTAATTGTAACAATTTTATGGATTATTGGAATGAATTCCATATAGAGTTGATTCAACAAGAATTTTAAATAAAGCAATGGCAATGAATTTTGGAACAGCTGTTATTTTGTAGATATTTAAATGATGAAATCACTGCTATTGAAAATTTTAATTTTTTTGAAAGAATATAATTTTTATTGTTTTATTAATTAATATATTTTAATATATTTTACATTATACAAGATATATGCGAGAATATGTAATTAGACCAACATTGATAAATTCGAATCTCTGGAATCATCAAAAAATCTTTGGAATCCCGTAAAATAGCCCTGGTGGTCTCGCAAGCTATGCGCGCGAAAGATCTTTTCTTTGTTGGTTACTGTTACTAATATTTTTCAAAGAAGGTAAAAAAAGTGCCAAGTATACGCGCTCAGAAAACGCCTAGAAAAATAATTCTTGTACAAAATTATTTTAATTTAACAATATAAAATGTATGAAATCACTACAAAATTGCCTTTATACAAAAAAGAATAAGAAATTTATTTTTCCTATAAAAATAGTGATATCAAGATAGTGCGCCAACTATAAAAATAAATTTTTTTTAAATACTTGGCGCTGCCAAACCAAATAAACATCTTAAGTGCTTTATATTAGCAATAATTTTTTATAAACTAAATTACATATTAACTTATTTGGTTTGGCTGCGCCAAGTATTTAAAGAAAATTTATTTTTATAGTTGGCGCACTATCTTGATATCACTATTTTTATAGGAAAAATAAATTTCTTATTCTTTTTTGTACAAAGNTAATTTTGTAGTGATTTCATACATTTTATATTGTTAAATTAAAATAATTTTGTACAAGAATTCTTTTTCTAGGCGTTTTCTGAGCGCGTATACTTGGTGCTTTTTTTTACCTTTTTTGAAAAGGTAATTTTGTTGTGATTTCACCCATTTTGTAGTAATTAAGTTTACGTTATGTATATATTATGTATATAGTTTCCAATTTATAAAGTTCCATAATAAAATAAATCTCTAATACATTGAGCTTAATGAAACTTTATAAATTGCAAACTAAATTTATATACACACTTAAACTAAATATGTCATTAACAGATCATATAACTTTCATATAAAATAAATTTTTAATATATAGAATTCAA
>JAJVSH010000053.1:400349-418446 GCA_021460005.1 Tetramorium alpestre
ACCATTTGACGATGACGACGGAGAAATTTTATCTCAATTTTTTCCACATTTAGACTTTAAGTTGTAATATCTCTGCTCGTAGAATACGTACAAGAAAAATAAAAATACTTTTCTTATACAAATTGACCCCGAGCTATACATTGAGACTATTTAAAATTCAATCGGAGCAGTCGTTATTGTGATATGATAATATGATATCTTCTTTAAATGGCATCGCGCGTCAATGAGGCCTGGTAGGTCTCGCTATACTTGACGCGAGACACTACCGTGCCTCTTGATGACAACATCGCATAACTAATCGACTTTCTTCTGATAAACACACATATACATACACGCACGCACGCACACATGACCATACATAGAATATCTTTAAATATTCTTAACATCGCTAATGTAGTAGTAAAATGAATTGAGGTGAACCAAAAGTTTCATACTATTGCAATATTTGGAATAATAATTAATAATAATTTCGTGTTTTTAGTATCGAGAAGTCAAGATCCAATTATCTTACCAAACAGCAGACAAATAGTAATAAATGAAGGAGACACTTTCAATGTTACGTGCATTAACACACTAATTGAATATAAATTTTCTAATGGAAATTGGGTATGCACTATAAATTTTATTAGGCTAAGTTTCGACTTTGATTATTCATTGTTTGAATAAGTAATATTTATCCATTAGTATGGATACATTCTATGCTACGTTTCGTCCCAGAATTATATCTTCGATCCTCAAATATTCTTCAAATGATTTATTAAAAAATATAGTATATAGTTTTATTATCTGTGTGATAATTATGAATTGTTTATCTTATTTTTATAGTTACATATATAAAGTTTTTATATGATTATCATTTAAAAGTAAAATATATTAATGAAAGAGATATGGATATTCCTCCTTATGGTAGAAGTAGAACTCGGTTACATATTAAAAAAATTTTTAAATAAATATTAATCTATTTTTAAAAAATGATATGTTGAAGTATAAACTATAATATTTCTATTCTAATTTTTTATTTGAAAAAATTTTCTTTTCAAATACTTAAGAATGTGTTTACTAAACCTCTTATTATGTTCTAACAGGACTCCAGTAGAACAGAACCTAATATATATCGGACGAAAGTCGTTTATCAATATAATATCTCTAAAAAGAACGCCTTTCTCAACGATACTGGCTGGTATTTCTGCACTGATATGCATCCTATATATATACATCTTTCTCCTACATATTTTTATAATACCGATGTGAACTGGTTTTTTGTTTATGTTAAACGTAAGATTAAATTATATATTTCTCGTTAATATGCAAACTATTGAGGAAATATTAGTATGTGCATCTTGTTGCCATATTTGCATATTAGCATTGGATTTATTACAGCCAATAAGGAATTCATCGTAAACGAAAATATTACTATTCATCTGGATGCATCTAATTACCCTATGATGATACCATGCATTCAATCTACATCAAAAGGTATACTACCCGTGCTGATCAAGGGTAACGTGAGTATTAACAGAAAGTAGCAGAAAATAATTGATAATTTAATGGTAAAATTATTAATAAAATTACATTCAATTTATATTCTCGTTCGGTTAACCAATCGGTTTCTTGAAATTTACTATGCATTAGTAGTGCTAAATGAGCCAAGTCAAATATTTTTGACAGAAAAAAATGATATCATTACGAATAAAACTGTTTATTTATGTCATAAGCGAAAAGTAGCTCAATAATAAAAGTAGCTAAATAATATTGATGACAGAAAATTTTAAGAAAGCAATTTTTCCTCATTTTTTCAAACTTAACTTTTTAAAGAAAAACAGTATAAAAATTATCCTTTTAATTACTTTTTATATTTTTGTACTATTACTATTATTTTTGTAATAATGTAATATTTATATAGAAATTTTATAAAAGAAAAAATCTAGTATGAACATATATGGACATATATGTCCATATAAATATACATATATATATAATTATATATTTATACATATATTTATATATGTGTTTATATATATTTATATAAATTTATGTTTTTATATAAAAAATTTTTTACCGGGAAGGTGCATGTATCTAACGCAAACTATAAACTATATAAAATAGTTTTTAATTTTATTATTATTTTGATCCTTCATGGCAAAATTAATATTATTCAATGTTTTTAATTATTTAATATGTAGAAATTGGAAATAAGCAAGACGTCAGTTGATCTGAAAGTGACGTCTATTCTTAAAAACCGAATTGAGATATTTAACGCATTTTACCCATGCTCGGTAAAGATGGACAATGAAACGCCATTACACGCAGTTAATTACGTATTGGACAGGGGAGGTAAGTTCACACAATGGTCATACAATGCATAATTACTCTGCATAATTTAAAGATAGCGCAAATTATCTGTACATTTTGTATACATATGCTTTCATGAAATATAATGACGTTTTAGGTACACCAACTATTGTATTTTATGCTAAAGAAAACATTACTTTTTATGTACAAAAAAAAAGCGGCGACAATGTTGAATTAGGTGCTACAGTTTACGAAGATGGAGGAGAATCACTTTTGCAATGGTAAAATTTTATAATATTGTTAGAGATTCAATTTTACCGCCCTTCGCTTCATAAAATTTCACAACAATGCTATCCTCCAACTTCACAGTTTTTCCTATTTTCCCTATTTTTTTATTTTTTTTTCACACTCGGATATACTGGTTACATATCTACACATACTTTTTAACACACATCTGTCTGTTTATCGTTTTCTTTTCTAATTGTATTCGGATTACTTTTATTATTTAATTTCATTTTAGTTTGCATTTGTTCGCTGATTTGTGTGTTAAGAAAGAGACTTATTAAAATGAAATCAATAAAACAGATTCATAGGACGGAACACAACAGTGATGAATAAAAAAATTGAGTTAATCTTAGAATATAGTTGTAGTGCTAATTTATTTTCAAGCTGTATTTTTATTAATTAAGAGTATAAATATTAAACAAATAAATTGCTAAATACTAATTTTAAAATGAGCTTGTTGAAGATAAATATGTTTCATCAATTTGACTGAATATTACTTAATTTCAAATTACCTAACACAAATCATGTTAACAGACTTTCAAATCTCACATTACATCTCTATTGCGCAATCGTGGATCTCATCATAACATTAATTTTTAACAAATGTCGGCCAAATAAAGGCCACTAACCATAATTTGCGAAAAAAATTCAGTTGGTTCTTTAATATAAAGTAAAAAATTTTGAATCGGCGAAATCACGACAGCAATAATTAACAATACACTTCTAAATATATTACAATTTAAATGCAATTGTTTCAATATTTCAGGAATCATCACAATCGTTTCAAAAAATATAATCTTCAAAAAAAATATCTTTTTAAAATTTCAGACTTTAAATTTTTTAAATAAAATTATAATTTGTAATGGCATTTCATTCTGATATTCCAAGGCTATACAGTAATAATTATCGTATAATAATAAAAAAAAATGCTTTTAATATATTTTATACGTTATCATATGTTCAATATACATTTTATTCGCAGGATTAAGCCGAATGGTGAGAAAATCATAAATAACCCGAAGTATTACGTAAGATTTATACGTTACGGTGATAATATGGTTATATTTGCCCTTTTGCAAATAATTGATACAAACATAATAGATTCAGGAAATTACACGCTTCAAGCACGAAATAACTATTCGATTGCGAGAAAGAACTTCTCACTGGATNTTACCGGTATCGATATTAAATAAGAAACATCATAATCAAAACNTAACTGTAATACACTGTTCAACAAAATTATCGCATAAGTAAATTTATGTAAAAATTTTGCATAATTTCAAACAAGCTACCACAGCTAGGAAAAATNATTTTAATTTTTTGAAAAACATTTTAAAGTTTGAAACTTCTTTCTTCAAATTCTTTCCTTCGATTTCAATAATCTTTTTTTTTCATGAAACGGCACAATGATAAAGCTTGATCCACCAAAATAAAATTTAATGCAACTTTGCTACATTACACCTAAACTGCTGTCGAAAAAATCGAGAANATTTTCTATTACTTNCATCTTGAGCATATTTTCCTTTTAATTAGTTTACCTTTAAGAGGTTGCGGAGCATTGGTCAATATCTTCTTTTATCGAGTTCTCGAGGTTTGAATAAAAAATGGACTTTGAGATCAATACATGCATACACACACGCATGCACGCACGCACACACACGCAGTCATACACACGCGCACGTAACTTTGAATCGCTATGACATCATGAAAAAAAAAATCATAAAACAATTTCTATTTTAATTTGTAAAGAAAAGTCTGTATTTTGTCATAAGACGTGCGAAAAAAATTCTTTGAGTCCGGAAAAGTGCAATTGTTTGAAGATGTATACGTTCTTTACGTGTTATTTAAACTCAATTTATTAACAGTAAGTAAGGAAATTTATTAACAGTAAGTAAAGTAAGATAAAAAAATAATAACAGTGATCAAAAGAGCAACCATTCAGCTTTCCAATGTTTTTTCGTGAGANTCTGTATGATGACTTTTTCCCGAGTTATAAGCGATCAAAGTCTTTATAGTAATCACTTTTCATACAAATCTCAAGAACTCGATCAAAAGAAATCACACAGTGCTNCGCAANATCTTAAATTAAAGAGAAAAGATTTCGCCACAAAGTGCACATAATAGAAAGTCTTCTCGATTTTTTCGCAGCAGGTGTAATGCCGCAAAATTGAATTAAAAATTTTTATTTTAACTGATCAAGACTTATCATTATGTTTGGTAAGAAAGAACCGTTTGGTAAGAAAAAAAGATAACTGAAATCGACGAAAATCATTTGAAAGAAGAAGTTTCAAACTTTAAAATAGTTTTCGAAACATTAAAATGCTATGATTGTTCTCAGTGTTATGCTTGTTTGAAATTATGCAAAATTTTAACATAGATTTACCTATGCGATAATTTTATTGATTAGTGTATAATGTATAATTATACACTATTATATTTGTGTGTAGCTATTCTCATACAACCTTATTAATTTCAGGTAAATCAATTTCCTTATTGACCCTTAATGAATCTNACTATTCACTTAAGCAAAATACAGAATTTAATTGTGAAGTAATATCTAATCCACCTTCAAGTGTAACATGGAGTTTTTTGAGATACCCTAATTATCCATTTTACCGTTAAATATATAGTCATTTCATTTAAGAATGAAATGACTATATATTTAACGGTAAACACAATTTAATAAATGTTAATTTGTATTAATTAAACAAGACTTTTTCCGTATCCGCTTTGTGTATGATAAAGAAATTCTATGAGTTTCGTAGGATGTGACGCAAAGAATAGCATATTATTCTGACTACAAAATCATGTCAGTGGTAAAAATGCCTATCGAGGTATCAGGGAAAATAAAATGTGAGGCTTGTAATACTCTTGGGTGTGATTCTAAGACTGAAACTATTCTTGTTTCAGGTAAAAATATTTTATTTTACGTATCTCTTATAATTTGTAATTATGTCATTTCCTACCTTTCGATGTATTTATATAAATGAATTCACATAAATATCAATTAAAAATATCAACATATCAATTAAAAAGTTAAATCTAAAGAAAAAGAATTCATTCTGATTATAAAAGTGGTTCACATTATTCTACAAATATATATAGGGAAAAAAAATAATGTTGAATCAACAAAATTGATATAGATTTTATTAATTCAATAATATTATTAATCAAATTGATATTTCATGTTTTTGTTTTATTAATTAAAATCTTTCCTTTAATAGCGTAGAAAAATTTCATTGTGTCAATTTACTTTTCTCAAACAATTAGTATTTACTTTGACTAAATATAAAGTTAATAATTTTATGTTATGTAATTAATCAAAGTACTATTTACCAGCTAAATTTTCTGTTGCATGAAAAACAGATGTTGCAAGATGTTGAATTAACATCGTCAGTTTAATTAAAATTAGTTTTATTAATTCAATAATATTATTAATCAAATTAATATAGCATGCGCTCGTTTCCTTAATTAAAATCTTTCTTTCAATAGCGTGGGACACTTGAAGAATTTATTACATCATNAGTTGTATCAAGTGTATATCCACTTTCTTCTAATATATAAGTACTTACTTTAAGTAAATATAAAATTAATAAGTTTTGCTATATAATTGAATAAATACAGTTCATTCAACTAAATCTTTTGTCAATTCAATTAAAAGTTTCGACGGGTTCATCTTTTCCACTTAAAGAAAAATTTCTCGCCAGTGAACGCGAATCACAGTCGTATGCACAGTCGTCAGATGGCAACCTTTCTCGTAAAAGAAATGCAACCACCATGGTTATAAATAGGTAAACNAGAGGAAATCACGAGAATTCAAATTTACCAATGTTGGCCTAATTTTATATTCTCGCATGTATGTTGTATGCTTACGCTTACGCTTTAATGTAAAATATATCAAAATATATTTATTAATTAATGAAACAGTAACAATTATATTCCTTCAAAAAAATTAAATTTTTCAATAACAATGACTTCATCATTTAAATACCAACAAAATAACAGAAACTGTGTTCCAAAATTCATTATTTTATTTAAAATTCTTATTGAATCAACTTTATATGGAATTCATTTGAATGCATAAAATTGTTACAATTAAAATTCTTGTAATATTAATTATATATGGAACTTATATGAGTATTACATAACATTATTTCATTGAAAATTCTTATTAGATCTATTTCATATAGAATTTAAATTGTCGTTATGTTTCATTAATTCAAAAACTGTGTATCATTTTTTTCAAGAAAATATATTATATTTTTTTCAAGAAAATATATTAAAATTTAATCACAAATTATGTTAAATTAACTAAATGATATTTGTAGCAGCCTGTAACGTTTAATTGAAGCAATTTTTATTAATTCAATACTATTTTTTTCTGTGTANCTATTAAATTTATGCATTTCTTATGCCTAAATGTAAATATAATGTTAAGTTATTTTCATTTACCATTTCGCTTACAAAATTTATTGTATCATTGCAAATGTTATTAAACGTATTATAGATCAATGAGTTATAATTTCTAANAAGGTTTTAGTCTTACGAAAAAAATATTTTCAGATTAATATAGAATCAATATGAACTCTTTTTCTCTTAAATTTAGATGGATTAGGCGCTTTAGGTATTATTGGTCCAAGAGAATCTGTAGTACAAGGTGATAATATAGAGTTGGTATGTGCCGCTTCCGTTTATAATTATAAAAATAATTTCACGTGGACTGTCCGAGTAAATCAAATTGAAAAGCCAGTAACAGAAACAGGTAATTATTTTAAACCGAAAATTAAAATAAATTAAGAAAAAGAACTTTTTAATATCGGAGTAAAAATGTAAATCATAAAAATTTTTTAAAAGGAAAAGAAATTATACTTATAATTTAACTTTAATTCTGCTGATAATGATTTCACAAAGAATAAAAATAAGATGTATATGTCATACAATATCCTACATTCGCAGTACAATTTTTTTAACTTTTATTTTTTATTAAATCATGTTATTTAAATCATTCCTATATTGCACTCAAAATTTTAATTTAACATAAAATTTCTCTGATCAAATCATTTTTATATTACTGATGTGATACAGTAAAGTAGATGAAATATTTCAAACGTTAGTAAATAGATAATTATATAAATATTTATTGATAAATATAAATATTGATTACAGTCATTGTTATTTTCAGAAAGATTGAAGCTTGTGCAGCAGAGAACTTCATTCANCTATCGATCGATATTGAAGCTCAATAATGTCCAGAAATCAGATGCCCAAGATTACTTCTGTACCGTAGAAATCATGGACACGCCGAATCAAGAAACCATAGATTCCCTTCCTGAGCGTGCAACCTACANATTAATTATTTATGGTAAAATGNATTTATTTATTTACATGTATTTTGAGTCACAATTAATTTTTTAAAGAAATCTTATCAGTGTGATAAAAATATACGCATAAACGTAAAAGCATATTCTTCTTACTGTAAGNATGAAGAAAGTATCATATTAATNTGAATTCGGAAACGCTTCCTTTCCAAATTATATATTTTTTATTTACATAAACTATGATTTAACAAACTTTGATAACATTTTATAAAAGAAATTGCTGAAAACGATTTTCTTTTACAATACTTGCTTTACATCGATGTCTCATGGATTGTCAAAGACGTTTTCAGATTTGTACTTTGTATTTGCACTTTGTCACACCAAGAGAATATATTATTTTTAATATTTCCACAATAACAACAGGTGTATTATAAACTGCTCGCTTTCTACCACCAATCTGACGTCAGATCCTGTCAGCAGGATCTGCTCGATTTCTGTTGTCAATCTGCTGACATAGNATATCAACAAGTTCTATCAGATTTCTAGTAGCAATTTTCTAACATTATAAGATATTACAGAGTCTGTTTGAAATCTGCTGCCTTTCCGGCGTTAGATTCTGGCAACAAGATATGCTCAATTTCTGCTGTGAGTTAGGTTAGTTCTGCTGTTGACATAGGATATCAACAGATTCTGTCAGATTTCTAGAAGNCATTTTCTAAAATTATCAGATATTACAAAATTTGTTTNAAATCTGTTGCGTTTCTGGCTTCAGATTCTGGCAGCTATCTTTGCGCTTTTCTGTCTTTTCAAGTTTGGGTGTCAGGGAATAGAAAGTGAATAGAACAACAATTCATAAGTCATTGATGCAAAGCATTGTTATAATTATTTGNAAGGCATATTATTTGTTGTAAACAAAAAGTCTAAAACTCAAAGAGGAAGCGTTTGCTGATTTACATATGACTCTCTTTTATTCTTTTATTAGANTAAATAGAGTATGGGCTCAAAGTTGCTCTATCTACTTCTGAAACACCTTGTAAAAGACAAATGAGGATGGTCAAAATAAATGAGAGACTTAGACTTNTTTTCAAATATCAGGAACTGTATTTTTCCGTCCTTTACNTCGTCAATCTGTCTGTCGCACTCTTCTTCGTTTTCCGTGCTCTCTATCGCTTCTCGTGCTCTCTGCTCGGCGCGGCATTTCAAATATACAAATAACAAGAATATTAAACATGGCGCCTCACAACTTTGTATTTAAATATACATCCCGGGAAAAAATTTTCATATATGCACATATCCGGCCGCACCGCACTTTGTGAAACTCGGCGGTTTGTGGGAAGCGGCTGTAAAGTCGACGAAATATCATCTTTGACGAGTAATAGGCGAAACGACTCTAACTTACGAGGAGATGAGCACCTTTCTTGCTCAAGTCGAGGCTTGTTTAAATTCTTGACTTATGCACGCTCTTTCGGACGATCCGGACGATGTCTCAGCCTTAACTCCGGGGCATTTCTTAATTGGCGCTCCGCTGTTTGCTGTGCCTGAGCCATCTCTAATGGAAAGTCTGACACCACCTTGTCACGATGGCAGCATTTACAAAAAATGCGCGACCACTTTTGGTACCGATGGTCCAGCGAATATATTCACGGACTCGCTTCCCAATCAAAGTAGTTCNAGGATGAATCCATGCCCGAAATNGGACCTTTGTGCCTGNTTCGTTCGGAACTCACTCNACCAACCAGATGGCCTCTCNCCCGGATCACAAAGATTCATTCGGAGACTGACGGCATCATCTGCATGGTCACAATCCGAACTTCAACTTCAGAGCTTGTCCGGCCGCTGAACAAACTTGTCCTACTTCCAAGCATCGTTCACAAACGATTCACAAACATGAGTAGAACCGTCTACATTTAGTTCTGTTACTTCGTCCATTTTTTCTTTCAATTAATATTCATTTTTTTTTTTCAATTTCGTTCTCTTCCCCTTTTTTTGTTAACTGGTTCATCTCGCGCTTCTATTATCTTAAAGATTTTTGTACTCGTCAATACAGCATCGCAATTAAGTAACTAAGCGAGACAATCGAATCGAATAAAAATGTACTTTTGACTTCGTTGTAATCGATCATAATCGACAGAAAATATCTTCCGCAAATCGCAAATGTCAGTTTTTGTCAAGCGATGACGAGGCGGGCGGGAATGTTTGAAACCGAATGTTCAATTTCAAAGTAGCAAGAATTCGAAAATATTAACAGCAACATGAGTTTCTCTCAAATATTGATTATGAATGTTTATCCTCAAAACATTTGTCAGGGAAAGAAACAATTATCCTTTGTCTTGCTCGAAGAGAAACATATGTTGCAAACAATCGACAAAACAAATTTAAACTGTAGCAGTTTGCTGAATACATACGTCGTCATGACATATATCAGCTCAGCACCAATAGCTCGCGCACCTTCGCGTCTCGCGAACATCACGTGAACCGCCGCGAAAAAGAACTCACGGCGACCAATTTCGTTCGGCGCTCGGAGATCACTTCAAACTACTAACCAAAAATTCCCTCTCTTTTAAAGAGCATAAAGATAGAGGGCTTGACTATAAAAGAACCTGCTTCCGAAAGGCCAGCTCTCTTGAAAAAAAGCAACCGCTGACGCTTCTTTTACGTAACGTTTCGCGAAAGACTACCCGCGTTGACACGTTTCAAACTGCGAAAATTCGCCGCTATACTTTGTCGCGACATTAAACGATACGCATTGTAAAAACTCATCAGTTATTAATTTTATTAAAGACTGTACATTACATTTTTTTTACATTCATTTTATTCCTTTTTTTTNAATATAAACTATATATATAAATCTATATACAATAATTATATACGAAATTTGTCCATATATGTTCATACTAACTTCCTTTCTTTGTAAAATTTTTACTTAATATAAGAATTAATATAAGAAAAATAATAGTAATAATAAAAAACAAAAATATAACTAAAAGAATAATTTTTGCAATGTTTTTTTCGCAAAAAATTCTGAGAATGTTTTTTTTACAAAAAATTCTGTTTAAAAATATGAAGAAGAAAGATACCCATATATAATCATATATGATGATTTATATATGATTGTATATAAATAATCTATCTTCATACGGACGCCTCGAAACCGAAGGCAACCGCGAAAGTCACCGGAGACTCCCCCCATTCCGCGAAAACGCACTTCTCAAAGCACGGATCCGAATCACTTAAATGCGTGCTTTGCAAGAGACAACACACGATTATGTGGTGCCTTGAATTCAAATCGAAAACCGCCGATGATCGCAAGTCCACCGTCGATTTATAACACAGATTGTGTTATAAATGCCTCGGTAACCATCAAGTTGCGAAATGCCAGTCGTCGAGGAACTGCATTACATAATTACAAAGTGCGACACTCGATGCTACACGAGGCGTACTCAACGAAGCCCACGGAAGTATCCACCCTCTCTACTATGCATCCTTAGGAAGATTCGAAGACGATACTTCTCGCAACAGCGCGAGTAACTATTGCTGACCGTTACGGAAATTCAAATCAAATTCGGGCCTTGATGGATCCGAGATATCTATCGTGTCAGAAGCTCTGATACAGCGACTGCATCTTTCGCGATCGCATTCCGCGTTGTCTATCCTCGGAATCGGAGGCAGAAGCTCCGGGGAAACTCGCGGACGCGTAACCTTGGAACTCACGTCAACAGTGAACGGATCAAAATTATCCATTACCGCGTTCGTTCTGCCGCGTCTCTCTCTCTCTCTCTCTCTCTCTATCGAGGTCTCACGTTGAAGTCGCGCGCCGCGTGGTCTCACAAGGACTTGCGCTTGTTCATCCGCAGTACTGGGCAAATGATCGGGCAATCGAGCTGCTTCTGGGAGTTGAAATCTGCTCGACCATTCTCGAAAATGGCCTTCGCAAGAGCAAGCCTAAAATGCCAATCGCGCAAAAAATTTCGCTCGGATGGATTCTCTCAGGAGGCTTCAGTGCAGCCTCACACCACAGTTATTGTTCCTCACAAGCTACTCTTGACTGTGACTTGGCCGAGTTGGTGCATCGCTTTTGGGAGCAGAAAAGAGCCATCCGCTCCCATACCGCTTACGCTTGAGAAGGAGACATGCGAAAATCTCTTTGTAAACACGCATTCACGCATGCATTCCGAACGGTACGTCGTAAGACTGCCATTCTCTACGCCGCCTATCTCGCTGAGGGAGACGCGAAAGTCCGCCGAGCGAATGCTCGCAGTAATGGAACGAAAATTCCATCAAAACGCTAACTTCCGAGAGCTTTATCAAGCCTTCATACAGGAGTATGAGGTCCTGCAAGTGCTACTTACCGCATCATGGAGTAATGCGAGAGGAGTAATCGAGCATCACCACGAAACTTAGAGTAGTCTTCAATTGCTCACAATGCGTTCCATCCGGAGAATCTCTGAATGCGCATCTACTCGTTGGCGTTAACCTTTTATCCGCGCTCGCTGACATCTTAATGCGACCGCCAATGGCGGTGGCACCGATACGCTCTCATAACCGATATCGAAAAAATGTATCGGCAAATTCTGATGCATCCGAAAGATCGCGAGTACCAGCGAATTCTCTGGAGACAACACCACCGGCAATGTAATCGAATTCCAATTAAACACTGTGACGTATAGTCTCGCGTGTGCACCGTTTCTCGCAATCCGCACCCTCCGGCAACTCGCAAGCGACGAGGAGTCTCGATACCCGCTGGGAGCACTCGCATTATGTCGCGATTGTTATGTGAACGACATTGTCACCGGAGCACATACTATTTCAGACGCGATTGAGATTCAAGAGATCCGAACTTCGCCAACTTTGCACGGCGAGCGGGCGGAAATGGGTCACTAATAGCGAGAATACCCTTACAGGAATTCCAAAGGATCATCAGCTCCAGAAAACTCCGCATTCTTGGGAGATCTCGGCTCATTCCACGCTAGGCCTGCAATGGCATCCTACTGACGACTATTTCTCATTCGTCCGTGTACGATCTCCGAGTTCACAAAGAGACGCGTTCTCGAGGAAACCGCGCGTCTTTTTGACCCATTAGGATGGCTCACTCCGGTCGTGATTTGCGCAAAAATTCTTATACAATCGGCATGGTTGCGCCAACTTGACTGGGACACCCCGCTCCGGTCAGCAGATGTGACGCAATGGGAGACCTTCTTCAAGAAGCTACCGATCCTCGAGCAGTTACGAATTGCACGCTGGCTGGGCAGCGGTGACGAGAGAGCTCAAATGGAGCTTCACGGTTTTGCGGATGCATCTGAGCGAGGATACGGAACAGCCGTATATTTCCATGTGTCTCACAACAATATCGTTAGTTCAAGATTATTAGCGGCAAAAAGCAAAGTCGCTCCGGTCAAACAAGTGTCCCTGCCGCGATTAGAACTTTGCGCAGCTACGTTAGTAACAAATTTGACGCATCATATCCATACTTGTTTGAGTTTGTCCATAGCTCTTGTACACCTTTGATCGAACTCCAAGGTCACTCTGCAATGGATTCAAGGGTACTCCTCCCGATGGAAAACGTACGTGGCAAACCGAGTGTCACTCATCCAGTAACTACTTCCAGACGCTCAATGACGACACGTTCCAGGACGAGACAATCCGGCCGATTACGCTTCGAAAGGGATTTTACCGAACGAGCTTCTACATCATCCCTTGTGGTGGACGGGACCCAGCTGGCTTTGCAAAGACAAAACGTTGTGGCCAAGGAAGAGCAACGACGTTCCGGAGAACCAGCTGCAAAGAAATGTGGTTCAAGTCGCAATCAAGGAGCGGAAAATAGAGCTCGAAATGTTGCTGCGCTTTTCGTCTCTGGATCGCCTTCTAAGAGTGACAGCATGATGCACTCGATGGCTTCACTCCGTTCGGCGCACGACTGGTTCTGTCAGAGATACCATTGAATCAACAATACTTCCTGAGGAGATTGATCACGTTTTGGTTCGGTGGCTCCGCTTAGTGCAACCTCTGCATTACTCCACGGAGCTCAAAATTCTTTCACAAAATCGCAGTGTGCCAAACTGCAGCTCACTCGTAAAATTGAGTCCGTTCCTGAATGACGACAGCGTGCTAAGCTTAGAAAGACGCCTCAAACATTCAATCCTGTCGTTCAACGAACGACATCCGATGATTACGCCACCATCCTCATGGTTCACTCAGCTCCTCGTGGAGTCACATCATCAACGGACACTACACGGAGGGACGCAACTGACTCTAAGTTTGCTTCGCCGCTTTTAGATTCCTCAAGGTCGAGCCGTCATCAAGAGAGTGTTACATTGTTATGTGACATGCACACGGTGGCGACACATCGCAACCTCCCATAGGCGATCTTCCCCGGGGACGCGTGATTTCCGCACGCCCTTTTCTGCAAACCGGGATGGATTACGCAGGCTCGATCCACCTGCGCACCAACAAAGGACGCGGACACCGGACTCTTATAAAGCCTTTATAGCCATTTTCATCTGCTTTAGCACCAAGGCGGTGCATCTCGAGGTGATTTCCGACTACACGTCTGAAGCCTTCCTTGCCGCCTTTCGTCGTTTCACTTCTCGCTGAGGCCTGTGCAAAGAGCTCTTTTCCGATTGCGGCACAAACTTTGTCGGAGCTGACAAGGCCCTAAGAAAGCTTCTTCGAGAATCGTCGCCAGCCGCTCAACAAATAGCTCACGCAGCATTCACAGATGGAATCAAATGGCATTTCAACCCTCCGGCCGCATCGCACTTCGGCGGTTTGTGGGAAGCGGCTGTAAAGTCGACGAAATATCATCTTTGACGAGTAATAGGCGAAACGACTCTAACTTACGAGGAGATGAGCACCTTTCTTGCTCAAGTCGAGGCTTGTTTAAATTCTTGACCTATGCACGCTCTTTCGGACGACCCGGACGTCTCAGTCTTGACTCCGGGGCATTTCTTAATTGGCGCTCCGCTGCTTGCTGTGCCTGAGCCATCTCTAATGGAAAGTCTGACACCACCTTGTCACGATGGCAGCATTTACAAAAAATGCGCGACCACTTTTGGTACCGATGGTCCAGCGAATATATTCACGGACTCGCTTCCCAATCAAAGTAGTTCAAGGATGAATCCATGCCCGAAATNGGACCTTTGTGCCTGNTTCGTTCGGAACTCACTCNACCAACCAGATGGCCTCTCNCCCGGATCACAAAGATTCATTCGGAGACTGACGGCATCATCTGCATGGTCACAATCCGAACTTCAACTTCAGAGCTTGTCCGGCCGCTGAACAAACTTGTCCTACTTCCAAGCATCGTTCACAAACGATTCACAAACATGAGTAGAACCGTCTACATTTAGTTCTGTTACTTCGTCCATTTTTTCTTTCAATTAATATTCATTTTTTTTTTTCAATTTCGTTCTCTTCCCCTTTTTTTGTTAACTGGTTCATCTCGCGCTTCTATTATCTTAAAGATTTTTGTACTCGTCAATACAGCATCGCAATTAAGTAACTAAGCGAGACAATCGAATCGAATAAAAATGTACTTTTGACTTCGTTGTAATCGATCATAATCGACAGAAAATATCTTCCGCAAATCGCAAATGTCAGTTTTTGTCAAGCGATGACGAGGCGGGCGGGAATGTTTGAAACCGAATGTTCAATTTCAAAGTAGCAAGAATTCGAAAATATTAACAGCAACATGAGTTTCTCTCAAATATTGATTATGAATGTTTATCCTCAAAACATTTGTCAGGGAAAGAAACAATTATCCTTTGTCTTGCTCGAAGAGAAACATATGTTGCAAACAATCGACAAAACAAATTTAAACTGTAGCAGTTTGCTGAATACATACGTCGTCATGACATATATCAGCTCAGCACCAATAGCTCGCGCACCTTCGCGTCTCGCGAACATCACGTGAACCGCCGCGAAAAAGAACTCACGGCGACCAATTTCGTTCGGCGCTCGGAGATCACTTCAAACTACTAACCAAAAATTCCCTCTCTTTTAAAGAGCATAAAGATAGAGGGCTTGACTATAAAAGAACCTGCTTCCGAAAGGCCAGCTCTCTTGAAAAAAAGCAACCGCTGACGCTTCTTTTACGTAACGTTTCGCGAAAGACTACCCGCGTTGACACGTTTCAAACTGCGAAAATTCGCCGCTATACTTTGTCGCGACATTAAACGATACGCATTGTAAAAGCTCATCAGTCATTAATTTTATTAAAGACATTACATTTTTTTTACATTCATTTTATTCCTTTTTTTTGGCTGCCTTTCTCGCAACTCTGCGAGTCAACGAGACATTACCGAACAGTCATCTTTGATTATTTTTTAATCGTTCGTTTTGGTCTTATTTATTCCTTAACATAAATATTATGTATAAAATATATATTTTATATAATATTTTTTCATGTGCATAAAGCTCATTNATAATAAAGATATATTTATTAATCAAGATTCGATCTTAATCAAGTTACATTCATCAAAATGTTCAAACTAATTATTTATTTATCTTTATACAAAATTATACAGACGTGATACTGCCGTTTTTCACCAACACCAATATGAATAGATCTAAAACAAGAAATATCGATATAATCACCGAAGNTCATAATACGGTGATATTGCAATGTTTTGCAGATGGAATGCCAAAACNAACAGTTACTTGGTACAAGGTACATGTGCATTAATTATTTTCGTTTTATGAATAAGTAAACATTTCACTGAATACNTGTCGCATATTGTATTCTAAATAATAATTTTAATAATCTTAATAATTTTCAGGATAATGTGTTGCTAAAGGAAANTGATCAATATCTTATTAAATATAATTATCAAGAACTTCATATAAAATATTTTATGCCACACGATAGTGGAGTATATTCGTGTCGAGCTATTAATCGAGTAGGTACTAACGAGACTTACCAGCAGATAACAGTGAAAAATACAAAATGTAAATTTTATAAATAAATGTTATTTTCTTAAAATAATATCAAGCAGATTATAAATTTAAAAGTTTTCACAGGGGACACACTTGACTTAATATTAGTAACTTCATTACCTATTCTGAGTTTCATCTTAGTGATTTTAGCGATCTTCATCAAGATTAAGGTTTTCCGTAAAAAGGTAAATTACATATTCCGTAATTGTTATAATTTCTAAGAAAATATATTGAAAATATGATTCAACAATTTTGTAAAAAAATATTTTATGGAGAATGTAGTTTAATAAAATTGAATTGAATCGCTATACAGAAAATGAGAAAAGAACTGGTACCAGATCTTATAAATTTTGATGGAGATATTTCAGAGTATTTAAATCCAAATTCAACAGTTAAAGATCAAGCCCAATTCCTTCCTTATGATAAGAAATGGGAATTTCCAAGAGAACGATTAAAGCTGGGTAAGCATGATCATGTTTTATATTATATTATAAATATCGAGCAATCCGATTTAGTAGAATCCGAATTAAGTAGAATATGAATGATTATTTTTCAGGAGAACAATTGGATAGTGGTTACTTTGGAGTGGTAATAAAGGCAGAAGCACTTGGAATGTGCAAAAATAAAACTGTCACTACTGTTGCCATAAAGATGGTTCGTCAATCAAGTAATCCAACTTACTTTCGTGCACTTGTAAGTGAATTAAAAATTATGGTGCACCTTGGTAAACATCTGAACGTCGTCAATCTTCTTGGTGCTTGCACTAAGAATATTTTAAAAGGTATACATTGCTGGAAAACGAAAGACTATATTAAATAATCAATGGCTTTATTATAATATAATTTCTTTAAAAAAATTAGATTTGTCGTAAAAATAAAAATGTCGTTTAAAGAAAAATGTAGTAAATAAAGTTATGTACTTATTAATCATTGCCAATTATTTTACTACAGGTGAACTGCTGGTGATAATTGAATATTGCCGCTTTGGAAATTTGCATAAATATCTTTTAAGACATAGAAGTAATTTCATTAGTCAAATTGATTCAACAACTGGAAAACTCGATCTTTCTATCGGTGCAGATATACTAAAGACAACTGTTAACGTCAGTAATGATAGCAGGTTTGTCTGGTTACATTCTATCTCTGCTAAATGCTCATGTTTATGTATTGTTTTTTTTTATAAATATTATACACAATCAAAAAGTATTTGTAATTGTAGTATATACTAGTTGTATTTTATATCTCTCTTCTTTTACAAAATGTAACACAAAA
>JAJVSH010000053.1:444340-464168 GCA_021460005.1 Tetramorium alpestre
GTGTCGCGCAAACTGGCACTGAACGCGGTACTACGAAACGAGCACGGTAAACGAAACTCTGAGCGTCCTGGGAGTCGAATGTGTCTGAGGAGGCTGAGGTCGTGGTTTTTATAGAGGAAAACTTAGGGGGTGGATCCGATAGGAGCTTGGGTTCGAGGGCATGGATTGGTTGGTTTCCCTATCGGATGATTTAACTAAATTTTCCGGTGACCAATGTCCATTTTTTATCTGTTGAAATGGGAAACAGTCGAAAAGATAGAGTTTTCCGGTGTTAGTCAGTAAAATTCGGCGCCCCGGCGCCCGCCTGTTCCGGTATCGTATATGATTTCTATATCGTAGGCAGAGCCCAGTGCTCTCGACGCATATCGGTGTCGCGACGGTGCCTCTTAATCAGGCTTGAGCAACCTCGCCCTTGTCGACAGCATAAAAATTATCTTATCCATCCATATAGAGTTTTTATAATTTGAAATCGGTTACCGTCTATTTGATTTTTAGGCAATTAATACGTCAGCTGAAATAATTTGATGCAACTGTCGACATGCGCTGGTTCCTCTCTCTTAAGAGATAACATTCTTTCGAATGGAAGAAATCGTGGAGTCTAAAGGACGTAACAATAACATAACAGAATACATAAAATGTAAGCATTTAAAGTATCGTCTGCAATGGCCGTAGCAGTAAGATCGTAAACAAATCAACCAATCACAAAGTTTTCTTATATATTCTTGACTGTCGTTGGTCAATTTGTTTACGATCTTAGTGCTACAGTCATTGTAGACGAGTCATATAAAATGTTATGTGACAGCTTACATTTGCAACATGAAATCTGCTGCTAGTTTCATATTTTAGCACTGTTCGTTGTATCATATCTGAGCGCGCGAACTTTAGGTTATCTCATTTGCTAATTATGCGCTTCTAATTCAAAAATTATTATAGTCTGAGTATTTTGGTATTAAGATTTTTGTCTTAAAATGGCCTCATGAATTTATCCTTAAAGTTTGTTACGATCTTTACGGGACATCCTGTATATTTATGTTATTAAAATTTATGTGAATAAAATTCACATTATATAATAAATAATTTTTATAGTAGAAAATTGAAATGCGTTTTTAATAATTTACTAACCGTTTTTTTGTTGATTGAAACATATATATTTAATAGACCAAGTAGAACCACATCTTGTAACTCTTCTGGCAATGTGTAATCCAAATATTGATTAATCCAATATTTCAGTAGATCAGGAGCACCATCTATTAATATTAACCGTCCTGAGAAACCATTAGCTTCTAGTAATCTTGCCAATTCGATGGCAATTAAAGTTCCAAATGAATAACCCACTATTAAAAATTTCTTTTGATCTTTCATCTTCTTCAATACGTGCTAAGCAAATAAACATGAATAAATGTATGAGATATGTTGTAGTAAAAAGAATTTGTGAGTATCAAATGTTATTTAATTATATAAATTATAAAAAATAATCGAAATAAAAATTGTAAAAATTTTAAATGTTTTAAAACTTACAGGTAACAAATAAGCAGCTGACTTTTCTATTGAATGACTTTTGTCGGGAATATTAAGTACGCCATGTTGCAAACATGTTGCCGAAAATTTAATTCCTGGTGCTGTAGATTTATATACACTAAAACATCCTTCGATTCCCGGTAATAGAAATACATTTCCTTTATCAAATTCCTTCTTTGTAACAAGTTCTACAAGAATATTTGGGACAAAATCTGAATCCTTCATTTTCCGAATCAGCGCATCAAAACCGTCCAAATTACTTGCATTAATTTTATTTGTGTCATATAATTTTCCTTGTTCGAGTGTCATTGTCATTTGTTTAAGTTTAGCAAAATTTAGAGTTCTAATATCTTGGGCTGTCATGGAAATATCGAACTCTCTTTCCAACGTTTGCTTAATTTCAACTGCCATCATAGAATCCATACCCATTTCAGCCAGTGATACGTTTAGTGGCACTGCGCTTATATTTTTTATTCCTGTTTTGATAGAAAATAAAAGTTACATAATTAAATAAACAATTAAATAATTTTTATATCGCTTTATTATATTTTTCAAAATTGCATGCTATCTAAGATTCAAATTATTACATTTTTTTTATATATTTATGCATTCAAGTATTTCATTACAAGTGCTTAGTAGTTGAGGAGTTATTAATTATTCTTTAATTAACATATATTAATATAAACCATTTTAAAAATATTTTAAATTAGTAAATGTTATCTGGTGTAAGACGTTAAAAGAATTTAGAAACAATTGACAAAAGCGAGAAATAATTTAACATAATTTTCAAGCCGTGAATGAGAGAACCTGTTTAACATAGGCGATTTATATGTGTCATTAAAAATAGATTTTTGGCAAGAAAATAATTAGCAAAAAAATATTTTTTTTTAATTAATTACTTTTCTTTAAATAAAAGTGTTTTAGCTACTAACACTTAATCAGCATTATCAGTTTACTAAAAAACTTTTTTATTTTTTTCATAAAGCTTGAAGCTTGAAAGGAAATTTTTTAAGTTATTTTTGTATTTATGTATTAATACAAGAATAATAAAATGTTTTTTTAATAAAAGGAAGCCTTTCTATATTGTACTTTTTAACAAATTGTAGAGGTAAAATGATATCAGAAAATGTAATGATTTTTACTTTAAACTTGTGTTGAGAAAACTTTTACAATTCTTTGAATATTTTTATACTACTAAAATCACTTTAAATGTGGATAATCAATTCATTTAATGTTAAGCGTGAAAAAAAAGGAACTATATATGACAAACATTAGTAGAATAAATTAATATAATTATTATCAGGACAATCTATATTGAAAACATTCCTTTCAAAAATAAATGAAATCATTTATTATATTAATATAATAATATAATTGTTGGTAAAAACAGAGGGCATTTACAGTAACATTTTCATTAATCTTTGATATCTTTTTTTGAGGTACGTCATGACTAATTTAGGAAAAAGTAAATTTTTTATTGCTTAATATTAATGAAGGCTTCAAAATTATAATCAAAACCCAAAGAAAAAAAAATTTAAGTAGAAAAGCGCGTAAAGTTCTTCCAGAACTTAATAAAAAAAATTAAGTTTACTGTAAGTATGACGGGTAATTTCCCGAAATATTATCCGTATTTCTTTAAATTCAACTTTACGTACCAAATATATTTTACGTGATATTTCTTATTCTAATAACTTAAAATTATATTTTGGATTCATTTTTTTTCATGGCAATATTTTGATTTTTTTATTGTTTAACTTTGTATAAAATTACTTACCCATGATATAAGAAACTGTTTCATAAATATTCATTGATCCGCCAATTTTTGCTTTTTCAGCGACAACCATACTGCTTACGACAGGTCGGTTTTGCAGCAAGAACACTTCTAACATATTCAAACAAGAAGATATTCGTTGTTGCAATGTACCTCCGATAACCAATTCTTTATTTTCTTCTTGCATATCTGCAACGAGCCCAACATCACCAACAGCACCCCATTGAATTGCTAAACCGTGTAATCCTTCTTCCATTCTTTTCTCGCAGATTCTCTCCATTACGGAATTAGCCATTCCATAATTCGTCTGACCCGCATTTCCTCTTCCACATGAGACGGAGGAAAAAACGACAAAATGTCGAAGTTGTTGACAGATCGTCCTGGATAATTTGTCCATCTTTTTCGTCATCCATGCTTTTGATTTGAATGAATCTTCGAACGTTTGCGGTGATTGATTTTGGAATACGCAATCTTTCAAAATAACTGCAAGATTAAATATGGCATCTACTGGTGCCATTTCCTCAGCCAATTTTAATATATTTTCACAGTCTTCATGTTTTAAAGTATCATCGACTGTAAAAATTTGAACATTCACTCTATAAGATTGCCACAGTTTTATTCTTGATAGTTGATAACCAGTTTTAATCCCGTTTCGCGACGTCAGTACCAGATTCTTTGCACCTCGAAGAATCAACCAATTTGCCAGTTCTAAACCAAAACCGCCTAGTCCACCCAGAATGATATAACATTTATGTTCTGAACAATAATATCGTGGGTAAGCGGGTAAAGGAGTACCTAGAGGCTCATTTTCTTCTTGAACTTTTATTATCACCTATAAATAATTAAATAAGATGCAATAATTACTATGAAGCAAGATTTTATAAAAATCGATATTTTTTTACTTATTTTATACATATTTTATATATATTTTAATATTAATATTATTATTTCTTATTAATTTTAATTTTGCACTTTATGTTTCAATTTTGTCAGTACAACAATAATATAAGAAATAATATTTATCTATAATATTTCAGATAGTACGAGAAAATTATATTAATGTATCAATAAATATTAATTAAAAAAACAAATAATGCTATCCATTAATTTAAAACTGTATTAAATTAGCTTTATTAAATTTACTTAAGTAAATCTGTATTTGTTATAATCTTTAAAACATTTCTCTAATGTGATTTGATGACATATTTAATATTATACAGGGTGTTTGGTAATTATTGACACAACGGTCGTGTAGGTAGGGTGGACTAAACTGAGTCGAAAAGTTCTCTACCATTTTGCATCTTTCGCAATAGTTGACGAGTTATTAATTATTGAATGGTTTTAAAAAATTTTTTTCTCTGTTACTTAACGTGCAATTAAAGCTTAAATCTTGCATTACAACATACATTTTAAGAAGAATAAATAGATATTGAGATGTCAATGTTAATGCGTTGTCACCTTCCAAGTACTACGTGTACTCGTGCGCACCGCCGCGCGCAAATGAGACAATGTTTACGTATTTTTATTTAATATTTCTCATATGGATGTTGTAGTGCAAAATTCAAGCTTTAATTTGAGCCTAGTTTGAAGTCTCTAGCAGGTCAAGTAACAGAGAAAAAAAATTTTTTTTAACCAGATTTTAATAATTAATAACTCAACTATTGCGAAAGGTGCAAAAGGTGGTAGAGAACTTTTCGACTTACAATTAGTTTAGTCCACCCTACCTGCACACGACCGTTGTGTCAATAATTACCAAACACCCTGTATAGTCACATATCGTCGTATTAAAATGTAATTATACCTTGCCAATATGTTTTCCAGCAGCCATATATCTAAAAGCAGTTTCTATTTCATTTTTTTCAAAAACTTTTGTACACAGTGGTTTGATAGCGCCATTTTCTAAACCTTCTGCAACTATCTTCGACAACGTTATCTTTAGTTCTGAATTCGATAAGTATAATGTATCTAATAAAATACCATGAAAAGTAATGCCCTTAGAGAAAATATATGAATTCAATGGATTATTGGAGATCATATCAAACTTTCCAATTTCCAGGAAACGGCCACCATTTGATAAGCATCGAACGGATGCTTGCAATTTCTCTTCGGCTAAGGAATTTAGTACGATATCCACCCCACGACCTCCTGTACGCTGCATAATCATTTGTTCAAAGCTTGTATCTCGAGAGTTTCCGATATTATCTTCGGGAATAGAAGGGAACGTTTTTCTTATAAACTGCCGCTTTTCGGCAGTTCCAACTGTCGTAAACACTTCGCAACCTTCGTAAAGCGCGAGATGGATGGCAGCTTGACCAATTCCTCCAGTGCCAGAATGGATCAAGACTTTGTCACTCTTCTTCATTTTGCCCTTCATGTATAAAGCAAAATAACATGTACTGTACACACACGGGANGGTTGCTGCATCTTCCATTGTCCACTTATTTGGTACAACCCAAGTGAGATATTTGTCAGCCACGCAAATGTTCGTTATACCTCTAAATGAAATTTTTGAAATTATACATATAATGTGTACGTATATCCCATAATTATTTTTACTGTGATGAATATATTATATATTATATAGAAATTATACATTTAAAATGTAAAGGTAATTTTTTATTTTCTATTTTATTTAAAGCATATTCTTTATATGAATTGAAATTTATTTTGCCAAAACTGAGACCACATTAAATATAAAACTAATATTGCAAATTAATGTAGATATTTTCATCATTGAAAGATATTCGTCATCTTACCCACGTATACAGATTCCCATTACGCATCGTCTTCTGGTATCAATTCCAACAAATTCAAAACCAAGTAAATCACCTGTATTATAATATGACGGTAAAGGTTGAATTCTACCAGTAGCCAACATAATATCTTTGAAGTTGAGAGGNGAATAAATTACATTAACAAGATCTTCACGCTTAATGTAGGAAGGAATTCTGTTCTCTTCCCAATGCAAAGTACTCAGATCCCCCTCTACCTGTTAAAAATGAATGTAAATATTATTATTTATTATAATAAAATTTGTAATAAAAGTATGCCCTTCTTAACGCACAGTTTGTTTAACGTTGGCAATTTCTACGAGTTTTGGTTCCAATGATGGTAATGGAAAATGGCGATAGGATCCCCAAATGTTACCCGAACGTAATACATTAATAGGCAGGTCTAACTGCAGCTGCTTGGTGTATAATGTCTCTTGCAAAGAAAAAGCAGGAGCTTTATTATCTTGAATGAATACGCTTCTAATCATTTTGCCCCCTGGTTCTTTTCGCAGACAATTGATAAGACCTAATAGACCACATTCGAAATCTTCGGCGACAAGTATTATTCTCGGTGTGTAGGTCCTATTTGCATTAGTTTTGCTTTGCATTTTCATGATTGATTTCAGTTCATCTACCCACGAAAAATCGTAATTATGCACGTGCACAATGTGGTAACGTTTTTTCGAAACATTTTGCATTCTCCTTAGTAATACAAGCTTCTTTTCCTTTATTTGTTTCTCCAGTATGACATCCAATTCATATGTTTTCAAACATGAATAATTATTTAATATACTAGATTCCTCTAGAGTTAGCAAAAAACCTTGTTGCATTAAGAGAGTCAGTAATAGTTCATACAATTTCTTGTTGTTTTTTGTTAAAATATTGAAACCAATAATCATCAAACAATTTTCATCTCTTAACAATTTATGAATTTCCGTTGTGGAAACGTCATTAGGTAGAGAAATATTTGGGAATTTCTCATGAGACATCACAATTCTAGTATGATGTCGAATTTGCGGCAAATCACTTAAGATTTCACTAACAAGTGGAGCATTTAAATCTTTCATTGTCACTTTGTCACTATCATCTACAAATTCGATAAATTTAACATTTGTCATTTTGCTACATTCGAGTGCAATGTGCACCGACATTCTCACTGCATCTTGCAAGAACATAGTTTCTAAATCACGATGAGCAGCAAATTTGTATTCTTCAAGAACGATATTAACTATATGTTGTCGGCGAAATATAGGTGCAACTTCAATACCGTGAATTTCTATTCCTCCACATATTGTAGCGTTTAAAGATTTGTAATGATAAACAAGGAATTCTGCAACATAGTAAATGAACTTGATTTCTCAGGTATTTACTCAAATTGTATAATTCGATTTATTTTACCTCTTTTTTCAATTGGACAATCATGGATGAGTTGTATGTGATATTTTGGATCGATTGTGAGTTTGCGAATTCTCGTTGGAACCAAGAGACTTCTTGAATTCTCTCTTAAAATCATTAGCTGTAGCATGCTGTCCATAAATGCTACCCAGTTAGATGTCCATTCTATATGGCCATTTGATCCCGTAACTGAAGCGCTTTTTAATCCACGAAATGCGCCTGTATATTTGTAACCACGAAGTTTTAACTCTTTATAGATGTCCTTGGTAGTCATTTCTTCTTTATCAACATATTTAGCAAGATTAGTAGATATTTTCTCATTTTCAATATTGGTTGAAATTCGTACTGTTCCAGTAACAACAGCACTGTCACCTTCGGTTATTTCAAATCTGTTGCTACCTTGATGTAGATATATTGATCAATAAATAAACTTGTTAAGCACAACATATTTAAATATATCTAGTAAATGCGAATATATTGTTGTGAAGCTGGATATCTTACAAGAGTAGTCGAATCATAAAAAGGAATATTAAATTAATTATCCTCTTTCTTATTATTAAAACTTTGTAATATAGCATATAAATATTGTACCATAAAAATGTCTTAATATGTAGTACTATAAAATGTATTATATACCAATGTACTATAAAATGTATTATATACCATAAAAATCAGTAGAAATCTTAATATGTAGTTTTTTCATGAGAAAACTAACTATTTAAATTATGTAATAATATTACCTTCTTGAATCGAAAAAGTTAATTCAACCACATTCTCTTGTGATAGCACTGTTGCACGAATGAAATTAATGTTTTCGAATATAATTTGTGTATTGGCGTACTCTTTGTTTTTTAATGATGTAATCATCTCCCAGACATGAAAGAGATATCCCATAGCGGGAAATAAATTTTTTTCATTAACAACATGGCCCGTTAAATATATAAATTCTTCTTCTTTTATATCAATTGTGATAACTACTTCTCTATTGTATATTTTTTTTTTTCCTGTTAATCGCGGTACAAACATATTTTCTGAATGTTTCCATCTGGAAATGTCATTAAAATTCATTACATAAATTTTCTGTAAACAAATCTATTGCCGAAATTAATCACTGATTTTAATGTCATTAAGTACAGTAAATATGTATTACAATGAAGACATATAATTTTTATATTTTCAATTGTATTTTTTCTATTTCTTGCTCATTAAAACAAATATGAAAGAATTTACACATGGATGTATTCATTTATTATTTAAATAAATAAATATAATGATAAATAAATATAGTATTATAGTATATTCAAATGAGAAAACTGAATTCGAGAAAACATCAGAAATATAATTCAACATTTTTTGTTCTTTTTTAATTGCTATACCTAAATGCTTCAAATACTTGAAAATATCTATTTTTAGCGATTTGGCTACTTGTACTTAAACTACAACTACATTGCATATAACATTCGCATTATACCTTACAAGAGAAGAAATCATTGGAGTACCGCGGCTTACAGGAAATTTTACTGCTGGATAAAGATTTGCGATTTGNGGCTGCAATCCTGCATTATAAAGTTTTCCGATTGAATCTAAAAATATCTCGCCATTAGGATCGTCGGCAATTTCATATAGCGCTATATTTGTTACTGTGGAATCCGAAGACTCTTCCATAATATGTTGAAGAATATTGTGAGACGATATCTCAATCGTTACTGCGTTTGTGGGAATCAAACGTATCATTTTTGTGAATTTTATCGGGGATAACAAATAATTTATATAATATTTTGAGCACAAAGGTGTATTGATGAATTCATAAGCGAGTGTAGACAACCACTTCGAGCTACGAAGTTTTCTTTGTGGTAATATTCGATTTAAATATTCTTTACATTTAAGTGCAGCAGATTCGATATAACGACTATGAAAAGGTATGTAACCACAACAAATTTCTTTTACAGAAATGTTATTAGCCTAAAAGTACATAAAATTATTATTATTATATAAATCTTTGTTTTCACGAAATTATTTAAAAAAAGCGAAAGCAGGAAGTATTATGTTGTTCTTAAATAGTACTATACCTGTAGTTTTGCGAGAAAAACCTTTACAGAACTTGTTGGTCCGCTCACGATGAAATTAGAGGAATTATTACAACAAGCTATATCGATATCCGGAGGACACATATTTTTTATGGTATCATGATCGAGATTAATTTGAGCCATGGAACCTTCAATTATCTTTGACTCGTGAAGTGCTAATCCGATGAAATATGCAGATAAAATCGTTTCCTTAGCCGTTAAGCATCCATCGGCATATCCACAAACGAGTTCGCCAATGGAATGACCGATTATAAAATCGGGAACGATTCCAATGGATGTTAGAAGATCGACTGTTCCAATCTGCGATACAGATTAAAGAAATATCTTCCCTTTTTTAAATAATAAATATAATCAGAAAAATTTAATATTGTTTTATATGCAAGATATCAAGAGAGACGGCAATGTCTCGCGTTAAGTATAGCGAGACTTACCAGGCTTCAAAAACTTTCGAAATAAATTGATATTTTTCTATTTTAGCAAAAACTCATCTGCAGATAATTCTCTATATGTATAAAGAGTATAAAAAATTACTTTCATATAAGAGGAAGAAACATATTTATAATATAATTAAGTACAATTAAAAATATGTTTCTAAAATATGTTTTGATATTGTAATCAAGATTTTTAAAATTTTATATAAGTCAAACTCTTAAAGTAATACTCTTAGAAGAATCGGATTTATATGCAAGTTATTAGCTCTTTAAAGGCAACAGAAAATTGTCGATATATAAGTAAGACACAAAGCTATCAATAAAATGCAATTTTTTGTCGTTTAAAGATCAATATTTGAAGGATCTCCATAGTGCCATTTGTACATTTCAATCTAAGCAAAAATTACTTACACCCTCTACATTTTATAAAATAAACGTAACGTCCATTTGTAGCGAAAATATTACGGCTGCGAGAAGTTTAGCAGCATTTTTAGATGCCATTTAAATTGTACAATATAATATCACCAAATTGTTTCAAACGTTATTAACGATCTCTTTTACTAGAGAGATGTTCTCAAAAATACGTTGACTCTCTTTGATAGCATAGTAAGTATGCCTTATGTAGAAATATTCAAAGTTTCACTGTCTAAACATCTTGAGTTAGTTGAAGATCAACACATAATAAATACACTGAGAGAAAATTTTTTTTAATTAAATAAATAGATTTTGTTAGATTTGATTTTTTTAATTTAATTAAATATGTATCTCGTTTTCAAAAATATTTTGTTACATCAAATAAATAATTGTTTAAATAAAAGAAAAATTACTATTTTTAAACTGAATTATGTTACATTTTAATATTAAATAATTATGTAATTGAACATAAAAAATTATTTATTAATATAGAAAGAACTTATTTTCTTAAAACAAGAAGCCAAAAATAAAAAAAATTTTTTAATATAAATAATTGTTTTAACAATTATTATAAAAATTATTATAAAAAAATTATTTATTAAAAATTCTATTTTTTATTGAAATAATTACTATTTTGGACATCAAATGTTTATTTTTAAAGTAAATAAATATCTTGTAAATAAAAAAGTGATTTTTCTTTAATTCAAATACTGCATTTTAATTTGTTTTTTATTAGTATATTATTATATTTTAAATGTTATTAGTATATTTTAAATGTGAGTACATATTTTTTGGTAGAAGAGATATAACCTTTTTATTCAAATAATTATTTTTTATATAAAAAATTATTACTCTTTATGTAAATAAGTTTTTTTGTTAAAAAAGCAATTGCTATGTTTATTTAAATAATTATTAGTTTTTGTTTAAAAATAACTGTCTTTTATTTAAATAAAAAGTATTTAATTGTAAAGAGATAATATGTATATCTATGTTCTAAATCTGTACACTGAAAAAAATATTTATTAAAGTAAAAAAAAAATTTTTTTAATTATATTTCTTAAATAAAGAAAATATTTGAGTTTTAGAAAAATATTTTTTGAAATAGATAAAATGATTTTTGTAATTATAAGTTTTTTAATTCTAGAAAAGATTTTATTGCTTTGAAATATTATAGTTCGGCTCACGCCGCTAGGTATCGCAAGGATTATTTGTTTTCTCGTAAGTAAAATCCGTTTCAGAAACTATACATAAGCTTAGAGTTCATCCTTTAACTAATCAAAGCACAACACTTCTTCGCGTATATGCGTTGAATGTAACCTCAATAAGGCATCTAATTTATGTGGAAATAGGATGCTCTTAATTTAAATATGTACATTTTGAAATTAATACATAGTATACAAGTTAATAATAGTTATAACCTAATCTAATAAACGTGTATGTGCTATCTGGGTATTTAATGATTTTTGAATGTTGAATTTATGAGCAAATTTATTTGATTTTAAAACAATATTTATTTAATTTAAATAAGAAATTTCTTGAAGTTAAGATATTATTTTTTACATTTAATAAAAGACTTTTTAGCAAAGTAAATATTTTTTATTTTTAACAGATTTTTTTAATATAAAAATAATTTCTTTTAATTAACAAAATAAATTACTTCTTTTCGAATGTTAAAATATTTTGTTAGGAGTATACAAATAAATTATTTTTTTAATCAAGTAAAATTTTTTTGGTATTAATAAATATTTTTTAGTGTACTTTCAATAATAATTAGACTGATTGTTTAATTAGAAGGTTTTTTTTAAACTTAATATAATTTTTTATTTGCAAACGAAATAATATGTTTGCTTTTATGTTACATTTTATTATTTCAATTATATCTTGCAATTACAATATTTCTTTAAATATAATAAAATATTTTTAGAATTAGTATATTTTTTTCTCAGTGTATGATAAAGTCAATAAGTTCAGCGATTAATGTACCGCCTGAGGAATCTGGACTATCGGTTTACAGTCTTTTGTTTTATGACGGTATGTGACAAAAGCCAGTGGAAAATTATTGGATATAAAAGAAAACACTGAAAGCGAATACAACAAAGTACAAATTCACAAATCTTGCCCTGCCGATATAATCTAAAGTGTCAATATGAAACCGAGATGAATCTCATTTCATAAATATTTAAATAAGTACAAAACAGCAGAATGTTCTCAGTTTCTGCAGTTAATCTTCGATTATATTCTGTTAACAAATTCTATTAAATTACTGCTGACATTCTTCTATCAAAATTTATGACGGATACTTTCAAAATCTGTTCTTGATTTAGCTATCCAAGTACTAAAATTGTTATACATCTTGTAATATTCTGTACATATTTTATTTGATACTACAAAATGTATGATATTACAACAAAATTACCTTTTTAAAAAAAAGTAAAAAAAAGCCAAGTATACACCCGCAAAAAATGCTTTAAAAAAAAGTAATGATATATTATCAAATTGCGCCTACTATAAAAACTATAAAAACGTGTATTTATATCAACCAGAAGAGCTATTATTTCATTATTACTCTTTATAATAAAATGCCATATAATAATTAATATTATTCAAAATACTTGGCGCTGCTAAATCAAATATTGCCTTATTAACAAATCCTTATAATCTAAATTACGTACTGAAATGTTTTTAAAAACTACAATGATGTCTTTGCAATCTAAATTACATAATTAAACTTGCCAGAACACATTATGCTTATACAGGGTGTTTGATAATTATTGATAACGGTCGTGTGCAGATAGAGTGGACTAAACTGACAAGGGGACCTTCAACCCTGGTAATAACAAATTTTTTTTATTTTTACATACATTGCCGTCAAAAAATTTAAGACCAAAATCATTTGTAAATTTAATTTATCATTTCTTTTCAAAGTGACATAACTTTGCAAAAAATCATTCAAACTGTATGAATTTCTTTTTTAATTAACGATTAAAATCTCAGCTTCAACATGGTGTATATATATATTTTTTTTATTAGAGACATTGATGCAACAGGAACCTCTTAAATTAAAGGGCATGTTTGAGATTTTAAAATTAGTCAAGTGTGGAAGCGTGCACATGATAATCTGTGGGAGCAATGTGAAAGTGGTAATGGCAGCAGGCGCAGCGAGCCCCCGCCCACGTCTCCCGCACCGCGCTGTCTATCCCTTCTTCCGATTTTTAACAATGAATAACTCAATAACTATTGCGAATTTTGTAAAATGGTATAGGACTTTTCTTCTCGNTTTGATTCAATCTATCCCCAGTTTCCGGCTGTTAACTTTCATACCGGACACCCTGTATATACAGGGTGAATTTTAAATTCCTTGACACCGGCCGTGGGGAGATAGAAAGGACTGAGATAAATCAAAATGTCCTGTACTATTTTGCGATGTTCGCAATAGTTAACGAAATATTAATGATTAAAAATCGCCATATTAGCCCGGCCTACCGCCGAATACAAGCGCGCGGAGAGATACGACCGCCCAGCGTCATTGTTCCCAAGATCGCGAGGAGTTGTTTGGCAAAAAACAGGGGGACAATCGCAGCTTGAAACCGCCGCTTTTAGGCATTGCCGCGTTTAGTNTGCAACAGGAACCTCTTAAATTAAAGGGCATGTTTGAGATTTTAAAATTAGTCAAGTGTGGAAGCGTGCACATGATAATCTGTGGGAGCAATGTGAAAGTGGTAATGGCAGCAGGCGCAGCGAGCCCCCGCCCACGTCTCCCGCACCGCGCTGTCTATCCCTTCTTCCGATTTTTAACAATGAATAACTCAATAACTATTGCGAATTTTGTAAAATGGTATAGGACTTTTCTTCTCGATTTGATTCAATCTATCCCCAGTTTCCGGCTGTTAACTTTCATACCGGACACCCTGTATATACAGGGTGAATTTTAAATTCCTTGACACCGGCCGTGGGGAGATAGAAAGGACTGAGATAAATCAAAATGTCCTGTACTATTTTGCGATGTTCGCAATAGTTAACGAAATATTAATGATTAAAAATCGCCATATTAGCCCGGCCTACCGCCGAATACAAGCGCGCGGAGAGATACGACCGCCCAGCGTCATTGTTCCCAAGATCGCGAGGAGTTGTTTGGCAAAAAACAGGGGGACAATCGCAGCTTGAAACCGCCGCTTTTAGGCATTGCCGCGTTTAGTAAACAATGGGAACAATGACGCTGGGCGGTATGTCTCCGCGCGCTTGTATTCGGCGGTAGGTCGGGCTAATACGGCGATTTTTAATCATTAATATCTCGTTAACTATTGCGAACATCGCAAAATAGTACGGGACATTTTGGTTTATCCCAGTCCCTTCTATCTCCTCACGGCCGGTGTCAAGGAACTTAAAATTCACCCTGTATACAGGGTGTATCAGATCACCCGTGCCAGCCGTTTAAAAAGCGTATAAATTTTTTTGATAAAAAATCCTAAAAGTTTTGATAAGTACATAAATCGGATATGCTCTATCAAATGATGATATTTTCAACTTCCGGTAGTGACCGGAAATAGATTATTCAGACCGGAAGTCCAATTTTTTAAATGGAACATGGTACTTTCTATTGCAGATTCAGATTACATAAAAAAAAGTAAGAAACTTTTGTTTCAAACATTTTTTCTGAAAACGCCTCCATTGACCTTGAAATAATCTTGAAAGAATGCGATGCCAAAGTGAACTGTAACTGTTCTTGACGTTATCTAGGACCAACGATAGACGTGGCAGCTTTCTGATCCCGTGCATGCGTATTGAGTGCGCGTGTGCGTGCATGGGCATATGCGCACGCAATACGCATGCACGGGATCAGAAAGCTGCCACGTCTGTCGTTGGTCCTAGATAACGTCAAGAACAGTTACAGTTTACTTTGACATCGCATTCTTTCAAGATTATTTCAAGGTCAATGGAGGCGTTTTCAGAAAAAATGTTTGAAACAAAAGTTTCTTACTTTTTGTGCGTGTACATGCGCTTGCGTGTGCGTGTGCATGTGCGCACGCGCGTGTATGTGTGTGCGCGCGCGTGCGTGCGTGAGCGTGTGTGCGTATGTGATGTTGTTGGGCGATATGTGTATACGTATGTGTACGCGCGCCCATGTTTGTGTTTGTGTATGGAGTCTCGGATCCCACGGCTTGTCAGTTCCGCGGTATTTATGGACTCCAAACTGCCCTCCATACGGGAGTGTAATGTGTATGTATGCGTAGCACACGTGTGTAACAAGGGTGTATCATATCACGTGTCAGGTTTTTGTCGAGAAATTGCGATGTTGCAAGGAAATGGTAAATAATAATGTTTATAAATGCTCAAAATGCCTGCCACCATGATTCACACATTGCCGCAATCGTCTTTTGATGCTATCAGTAGCTCGTAGGACTTCTACGTAGCTCAGCAACTGGCAGGAATTCTGAATTCGCTCCTTCATATCGTCTCTTGTTGTTGGGCGATGTTGTGTATATATACGAGGGTCATTTGATAAGTTTGGTAAATTTCTATGATATGGCGGTACAATCCATTCGATGACGTGACACTCGAAAGATCCACTCTTCGAACCCCCTCAGGCCAAATTTCAGCCAGAAATGACACATAGTTCACGTTCGGTAGTCATTTAAAACGAGTGGTTTAGCAGTTTCCGCAAAAATGGATAAAAATGAATTCCGTGCAGTGCAATGGCAAAACTACACAATTGGGCTATGAATTGATTCCTCATCCATCCTATTCTCCAGATTTGGTCCCGTGTGACTTCTTTCTGTTCCCAAACTTAAAAACTTGGCTCGGTGGGAAGAAATTCCATTTTTGCGGAAACTGCTAAACCACTCGCTTTAAATGACTACGCGTCACTTTTGGCTGAAATTTAACCTAAAGGGGTTCGAAGAGTGGATCTTTCAAAGTGTCACGTCACCGAATAGATTGTAGCGTCATATCATAGAAATTTATCAAATTTATTTACCAAACTTATCAAACGACCCTAGTACACAAATATGCGCGCGCGTACACACACGCGCACACGCACACGCACGCACGGGACTAGAAAGCTGCTATCTCATCGTCATTGGTCCTAAGTAACGCCAAGAGCAGTTACAGTTCACTTTAACATTGCATTCTTTCAAGATTATTTCAAGATTATTTCAAGTTCAATGGAGGCGTTTTCAGAAAAAATGTTTGAAACAAAAGTTTCTTACTTTTTTTTATGTAATCCGAGTCTGCAACAGAAAGTACCATGTTTCATTTAAAAAATTCGACTTCCGGTCTGAATAGCCTATTTCCGGTCAATACCGGAAGTTAAAAATATCATCATTCGATAGAGCATACCCGATTTACTTATCAAAATTTTTAGGTTTTTTTATCAAAAAAATTTATACGCTTTTTAAACGGCTGGCATGAGTGGTCTGATACACCCTGTATACACGGTGTCCCAGAATTGTCGCGCCAATTTTCGTGACCAGGTAGAGCGGATCAAACTGAGTCGAAAACTCCTCTACCATTTTGCAATTTTCGCAATATTTAACGAGATATTAATTAAAAACCTGCGTATTAGGCCGGCCCTCCGCCGAATACAAGCGCGCGGCGAGATACGACCGCCCAGCGTCATTGTTCCCAAGATCACGAGGAGTTGTTTACTACACGCGGCAATGCCTAAAAGCGGCGGTTTTGAACTGTGATTGTTCCCCTATTTTGACGCTGTATACAGGGTGTCCCATTTTAACTTGGACAGTAAAATATCATCTTGAAAACTGAGCCCAGCAGACAAAAATGTTTCAGATAAAAGTTGTATGGTTTCGAGGGGGACATAAGATGGTGTCACTGCTTTGACCTTGGATAATTATTTGAAAGTCATGTGAAGGTCACCTTCGATTCTTTAAACGGAACTCTATACTTTTTATTACATATTCTTGTAGCTTATCTCGAGAGCTTTCCAAAACGCTAAAGTGAAGTATGTGTTTATCAAGTACTTCTCGAGTTAATTTAAATTTTATTATGACATTTTTTAATATAAAATATGAAATATCTCACAAAGTATTCACTTTTGAATGATTTTACCTTATTACTTTTAAACGTCGAATAATAAAAGGAATTGATTAATAGTATTAATTTTTAGATATGGAATTTTGTAAAATCTACCAATGCAATTAAAAAATTCAATAAAATTTTTAAACCTAATTTTTCGTGCTTTTTTACATTAATCGTTTCCTTTTATTATTCTAATTTATAATATATTTACGTTTTTGTAATAAATAATTTATATATTCACATTAATAAAAGAAAAAAATATAACATTTAATAAATGTTTAATTTAATATTTAATAAATGTTTCAAATGTGTTCAAAAATATTAAAAAGATATAAACAAAAATGTTAAGAATATGTACATTATATGTATTACATACATATATCCTTTCTTTTTTTTTTGTTAAGAAAATATACAGAATGGCGACGGGAACATGCCCATACTGCCAAGATATATCCTTTCTAAATAAATGTTTTACATATACGCCATCTAGCGTTTAACTGCGGAACATCCTCAGGAAAATCACAATGATTTTGGCTGAGTGGTTTCACCTTATATTCTTACACCGTTCAGACTTGTACGAGCAGTCGTTGTTAAAAGAAGCGAAAGAGTTTGTTCGTCAAATTACTAAAGGCCGAAGCACATAGAAAAACTTAAGCCATAAGACTTAAGACTTAAGACTTAAGAATTTTATCCATACGGAATTTACACGTTGAATTTTCTCAGCGTCGCTTACGTTTCAAAATGGCTACCTTACTGCTCGATTGTGATTGGTTAATTCGCTTATGTCTTAAGTTCTACTGCTTAAGTTTTTCTATGTGTTACGGCCTTAACAGTTTAAATGAAAATCTTTTTTTACCTGTAATCCAACCAGGCCTAATAATAAATTAAGAATATTATTAAAAATATTATTATTATCACTTGTTAAAATATCTGTGAGTCGTATGTCGTAAGGTTTCAAAACAGAATCACATTTTTGGATTGCCTTGGAAATTTCATTACAGTTTGACCTGTAAGTAAGTAATAAAGTTAAATTTAAATACTTAAATATGTAAATGAATCTGCACATTTACACTCACAAGAACACATAAACCACTTAAATATTATAATAAAATATATTTATATATTTATAATATATTTATAATATAATATATTTTTTTTATACATTTTTGTTTTTACGTGTTTCTTTTAAGCAAATCTTTTTATGCGAATTTTTCCAAATAACGTGACTACTTTCTTACATGGTGTAAGCCATGCTCAGCATTCTGGTTATTTCTTATTGGCTTACATATATTACGTCACACAACACGTGACTTCAAGATGCGCATTGCTTCACCTTGTATATTTACATCATGCTTTCTTATGCGAAATGTAACACCGTGTGAAAAAAGAGTCGAATGTAAAACTTTTATGTATTATAAATGTACTATATACTATAAATTTGGAAACGTGTTAAGGATCGTGATTTTCTGTGTAATTGTTAAAGTTAAAGACATTTTTTGTTCCACACATATATTCTATAATTTAAAAATTGTTGAATGTTGTATATTTAAAGTTTTTTGTTATAATATGTTTACTTACTCATTCCAAACCATTGAGATCCTAATCCAGAAAACATAAAACAAATCGGCCTTTTTGTACAAGGAGAACATTCTAATTTATTAATTATATTATATGATACTTTAGACCCAGTTATCATGTATCCTCTGTATGAATGACCTTCTATATTATCATTATGAATATGATGTAACAAAGATATGAACTCTGCATCCATTGATCGATTTCGTACCTGTGTACATTTATATAAGTATACATTGTATCGCCTTCTCGGGAATGATTTTATATTAACAAGAATATAATATATATTATTTTATTTTGCATTTTAATAATATGTTATTATCATTATTATTTAGTATGTTGAATAAAAAAACATTGATTCTTTTTTGTTCAAATTCAAAATAATTTCCGAAGCATATATGAATGTAAAAAGATTTTGTTAGACACTATATAAATACTAATATTTAAATTTGTGTTACATTTGAGTTGAAACTTTTTCATAAATAAATAAAATATGCCGTTACAACTTTGCTTACATCATTGAAAATGATTTTGACTGCTTCCTCCGTCCGTCCAGATACGGCTACAAGTCTAGGTAAATCATCGTTTGGTGCACCATTGTTGATTTTTTCTTTAGAATTTGATTTTAATAATAAGTGACAATTAGCTCCGCCGAAACCGAAGGAATTAATAGCTGCATAACCACCTTCCCATTCCGTTGGTTCCGTTACAATCTTTATTCTTCCTTCGATAATAGCTGTTAACTTTTTTCGCGGACGTTTGAAATGTATAGTAGGAGTAATTATACCAGTTTCCATTGCTAATAATACCTTTAAGAAATTATACTTTCTG
>JAJVSH010000053.1:464500-479138 GCA_021460005.1 Tetramorium alpestre
ATATAAATTATATCAAGTAATCAAATTAAAATTTTAACCAGGCACTATTAATTCATTTTATTACAAATATACCTTTGCGATATGGCAAATACCACTGGCTGATTCGGAATGTCCAAGATTCGATTTTACTGATCCTATCATTAAAGGAGTATGTCTTTGAGAGCACAAAGCCTGATCAATCGACATAACTTCTATGGGATCACCGGCAAGAGTACCGGTTGCATGGGCTTCCATGTAAGCTAACTCATTCGGTGATATTTTGCATTCTTCATAAAATTCTTTCATTAATATTGTTTGCTTTTCGTGCGATGGAAAAGTAATACCTTCTTCTTTAAAACCATCGCAATTCATTTTACCGTGTACAAAGGTAGCATAAACTCTTCGTGCATTTTTTGCCTTTTGCAGATATATAACCGACACTGTGTCGCTGCGCATATATCCAGAACCTTCTTCATCAAAGGGTTTGCAATAACCATCAGAAGATAGGACCCCTAAAAGAAATTTATTATTATTAATAAATTAGATCCATTTATTTTCGATTCACTTGCTAAATGGAAAAATGATGCATTGAATATTACAAGCAAAAACATTTGCTATACGTTGTTTGATGAACAGAGAAGTAAAATGATATAATGTAATATTACAAATGTATTTATACACACAAAGAGTTTGGTGAACTTACAGAAGACAAAAGAGGAAAAAATACCGATGATTAGAAATATAATTGTTTCAGACTATTCGAATATATTTAATCCTTAAACTACACACTATCTGTATGAAACATAAACTACACACTGAGTCAAATTGACCCCAATCACTTCGAACGGTTATTACAAAAAAATTATTTATTATTTTGAGTTGAAAAAAATTAAGTATGTTCTTCAAATATTTAGAAATAATGTGCAATTGTTCTAAATAAAAAAAAATTTTTTAAAAAATTGAAATATAAAAAGGGACGGAAAAAATGACTTTTTTCATTTAAAATTTAATAACTTTTTCAATTTTTAATTTTTTAAAATAAAATTTTAACTTAATACTCTTGAAATAGTATACTTAAAGATAAAAATAATTGCAATAGTGTACATTCCAAAAAAGTTATTTATTTGAACGACTAAATGTGTGATTTATATGAAAATTTGACAGTACACTTTTAAGTTTACATTGTAATAAAAGTGATTTATTTTTTGTTATTTTGTTTTTAATTCTTCTTTAACGAAGTATACAAAAAAAAGTACAAAAATACATTATTATGATATATTTATTTTCTTGTCCTGCGCAATCAACACACAAGAAAGCGCGATGGTCGTTGCACATCGTTCGCTCGCAGCTTGAACAGACTTATTTCGTTTTCTTATCACATTCTCGTTTGCAGATCATTCTGCGTTTTTCTTTATCTAAATAATGTACTACAATTATTACTTACACTTTCTTCAATAAAATGAAGCCAAAAAGGCCAAAAAATTCTTTAAAAAACTTCTCCAAATAATCACAAATTTCACACTGGTCAAAATAACCCGTGATTTTCGGAGTGTCCGACGCGGACAGAAACCGGACGTAGTCTGACGTCTGCTTATTCACAGCTACTGTACCGCCGTTAAGAGAGAGGCTGAACTAACACGAAATGGCGCGACAAAACCTAATTTCGGTGTTTCAATGGAAGATATTGCAACACAATTTTTTCTTCGGGTCATTTTGACTCAGGGTGTAGTTTAAGGATTAATAGAATTAAGATTATATCTCACATAGGTATTGCTTGTCATAAGATTTAATTTGGTTTATCAGTTATCTTCATACCTTTTTATATCAATAACATTTTATATTTTTTCCTATTTTCTTTAATTAAACCTTTTCCTTCATTATTATATATTTCACATGTTCAAAAACTTTTTATGAAAATGTAAGTAGGAATTTTCTAGTTGCTTTTATGCTTTACTCTAGAGTACTCTAGACAATCTAGATAAACCATATTTTAACCAACAAAGCAAGATGTCAATATTAAATTAGAATCCTTTTCTCTGAAAATCCTACTCGAAAGGCTTTAGATCATTGTAACACATTACAGTCGCACACATATATAAACATTTACCTTCATATTACACATATATCATCAAACTGCACTTCACAGAATATTTATATAATTATTATTTATACAGTATTATTATTTATTTTTAATTAAATAATAAAATAAGGTTAAATTAAATCTTGGTAGTTTAGAATTTCATGATATTTGATGTAAATTTTATATACTTTTCTCATTAGTAAACTAAAATAATCAAATATCATAATAATCAAGATGAAATTTGTAAATGCTCTGTGGAAATAAACGCGAAATATAAATAATTTCATATCAACAAATTTTTTTTATAAAACAACACGCATTATAAAATTTATTGTATAATAAAAATAACAATATAATAAATACATACCTAAATGATAAAACTGGAATTGTACATACGGATGTAAGCATAGATTGGCGGCAGCTATAACAGCCGCGTCGCATTCTCCCGACCGAATCAGATCATAAGCTTTCACTATAGCTGAAATACTTGAACTACATGCAGTATCAACGTTAAACGATGGTCCAGTAACGCCGAGCCAGTAAGAAATTTTGTTTGCCGCAAGAAAAATGTTTTTCATTGTTGTAGATATGTCAACTATCTAATAACAAGACATGTTTTTAAATAAACTTAAGGTATTTTTATTAGGTATTAAAATGTGCAAATAATAAATGAAATATTATTTTTAAATCTGTTTACTGCAGGGATACTAGATTTTTTGGCGGGCCAAATGTAAAATTATACCGTAGCCCGCAGCAGCGAAAATAATATTTTGAATTCATATTTTTGCCTCCTTTGTATTACCTGGGAATAACCACGTGGAGGTGGGATAAATCGAATCCTTTTTTTAGTGTTTTTGGGTTTTTTATTTTTTTTTGTTTTTATGTTTTTATTTTTTTTATGTTTTTATATTAATATCATTGAGATTAAAATTTTGATAATCTCGCATTTTAACCATTATAAAATGCATTTTTAGTGTGAGAACTGAGCTTTTCTATCTTGGACTAATTTATTGAGTGACACTGGGCCCCGGGCGTGAGCTATTTTTTATTTTTCTGTGGATTAAGCCTGGACGTCGCGGGCTGGATTGGAAAGCCTCGCGGGCCGGAACCGGCCCGCGGGCCGCCAGTTGCGTATCCCTGCTTTATTATTTAATTTATTCATATTTTATGTAAAAAATAGATTTCCATATTTTACAAAAATTTTCACCTTTCTTTTAAATAAATCTTTATAATTTATATTATATATATTATTTAGATATGTCACACCTTTGGTTCATAAAGAAAAAACGATCGAGTCTCAAACATAGAAAGTGCTGTTAAAACACATGTTCTTGTTCCCTGTAATTCTTTCGGATTTATACCAGCATCTATGACAGCTTCATAAGTATGCTCAAGTAATATTCTGACTGCAGTATCCATCACATGAGCTTCTGTAGCGGAGATGTTGAAAAATTGTCGGTCAAACTTCTCTACATTGTTTATCTTACCGATTCGATGAGGCATATTATAAGCTATATAAAAAATAAGTAAATTTAAAAATTATATTTATATATGTATGTATTCTCTCTTACATAAGAAATAATATTTTTAAGAATCAATAACATGTCTGATTTCTTCCAAATTATAGCATTAGAAATAAAGAAGTCATGAAAATATTGAAATTGAATTAAATGTAATTTATAAATTTATACATAAATTATAAGAATTATTTTCGTTAATATGACATGTTCTCTCGAGTCGGAGATAGTTTTTTTAAATCATTAGTTTAAATATTATATATTTTTAAGAGTAATACTAAACAGAAATATTTTTTAATGAATATTGAAAATATATCTTGATATTTAAAAGAATAATTTATTTTTTTATTACAATTATTCCACCGTCCATGATCGCTGGTACTAAGATCCTTCTTGTTCAAAAGATTTTCTTGAAACTCTTTTAAATTGTCACTGTTAGGAAATCGACCAGCAACTCCAGAAATAACAATTTCTTCTTCATCGATATGAGTGTCAGACGAGTTTGATCGAACCATAGTATTTTTATATTTTCCAGCAGATAAATTCCTATAATAAAATGTCAATATTTATTTTCGGACAAAATAAACATAAATGATAAACATACCCAGATAACACACAATATTCTATAAATATTCTATACTGCATCCAATATACTGTTACAAGAATATTCCCAATAGAATCATCTATTAACGTTAAAAAAATATTCTCATTTTAAAAAACAATCTATAAACTTATTTTACTGAACGTTATAAAAATCGTCAAAAGGAATATTAGTAATATTCTATAAATGTTAATTAAATGTGGCAAAAATCAGTGACCACTCTGAAAGCGTAGATAGAACAGTTATTATAGTAAATACCATATGGCGATCGCTGGGCGCTGTGACTAATTGTAAAGATTAATCTTATATGTAATACTTCCCTCACAGCATATGAACCCTCACAGCACCGAACATTACAAGGTTATAGGTAGGTTACAATCTTACACATGTTTAATCATGGACGTCTGCAGGGGGGGGGGGCAAGAAGGAGTACTTGTACCCTCCTGAAAAATAGCAACTGCCGTCACATGCCAAATGTTGCGACATGAGTCGCTAGGTCAGGTATTCCTCCCGCCACGCTTCTCGCCTACGCTCACGTAGAGATACCCGTTCGCCGCCATCCGCGCGCCGAGCGATGCGGCGCGCCGCCGATAGGCGCCGCAGGCCGCCTACGCTGAACTCGCGATCAAGTCGTGACACCGCTGGAATAAATAGAGGACTTAAATCTTCTATGTTGGCGGTTCGACCGGCAGCGTCGAGTCTCGAGCAGTAGTGGAAAACAGTAGATGTTGCCGCGCGTCACATCAGAAATCTAGCTAAACAGAGAAGCTAATTCCGAGCGCTACTCTCTCTATAGTCTCTATAGCATTGTTAATAATCTACATAAATATTTGAATAAAATTATTATTTATTTTTCAATATGGATATAAGAAATTTCTTTAAAAAACCTAGGTTAGACAGAGATACTAAATCTCAGGGGCCGCTGGAGCGGTGGGAGAGATCCCATCAACCCAGCGGTACAGGAAGTAGCGCTCCCGAGATACCCGAGCCACTCAGGGACTGCGTTCTGGGGTCGGGGAGGTCTCCCCTCCCAGTTTGCAGACNGGTCTTGGCCACCCCGAGTCATCCCTAGCCGGGCGTTGTGACCGTAGGGCGCGTGGCCTCTCCCCCGGTGATGGAGAGATCGGTAAAAGCGCGGCCCGATCCGGCCTTCGTCACGGGCGACTGTGGCCGCCTTAAAAGCCACCACACCCGGGGAGCGGACACCCCGAGAACAAACCGGCCGGGAGGCGCCCANTCTCTACGGAGATAGCCGTGGAGGCTGGGGACAGGGTGTGGCTCCAGGTGCTGGGCCCTAATGGGAGGGCGGAGGGCTCCCTGTAAAGGGAGTGGTCCCCGGGTGTCCATCGTTGGACACCCACTCGGCGTGGTGCGGACGGCACCGAGTTGGAAAGCGCGGTGGCGGCGCGCGCGGATCGTCGCGGTCCGTGGGCGGATCGTCGTTGCGGGCGCTCCCTCCCCCCCTCTGCTGATCCCCGAAGGGATGTTGAGGTGGGTGCGGCTTGCCGCCCCCACTCAACACCGGATCGCTTCGTGCGATCTGGGATTGGTAGAGCCTTAGCGGGGGCTCCGTCTCATTGTTCCAGCTTGGGATCAATGAGTACGGAGGTTGCCCGTGCTCTGGAGCGGCCCGTATTCGGCGACTCCGTCCCGCGGGCGCGGCGGTCGGCGCTGGCCCCCCCTTCGGCGCTGTGGGACGCGGTGACGCGTCTCAGTCCCTTCGTGTGGTTGAACACCCGCACCTGGCGGGTGTCACGTGGGTGGTGTCTCTGCACTTGCGCAGAGACATGCGTGTGTGAAGGGCCGCGGTGGGAGGGGGTCGAGCCCTCTTCCCCCTCCCTCCTGCGGGAGTCTGTGGATGGCGCCAGCTCGGGCCGCCCGGACATATTCCGAGGTCGGGGTCAGGCGGGCGCGGCCACACTTGTGTGCGTGTGTGTGAGTGGGCGAGTGAGTGATGTGTGTGTGGGAGGGAGAGCGTGGACGTGTGTGGCGGGTGTGGCCGTCTGGAGCCGCCGGGACGTTTTCTCGGGTCGAGGTCCGACGGCCTTTAGGTGGAGTAACTCGGCTCCTCGCGACCGCACTCCGTTCCGAAGCGAGGAACCGAGTAGGCGTTGCCCGATGGGGGAGTCATCCCACATCGGGCGTTGCCGGTCGCCATGGCGGGTAAGGCGTTGGAGGGGGGCGCGGCCTCCTTCGCCCCAACTGTCCATGGGGCCCCCCGTGTGGCGACACTCGGCACGGTGCCCCTGCTGTCGGAGGCAGGGGACCCCTGAAAGCCGTGGGANTGGGGCTTGTCCCCGCCCACGGTGTGTAAGGGGCTGGAGCNCCGTGCCNNGGATGTTACATTCCCGGGGCCTGCGGCATATGTCGGCTCCCCGACGGAACTCGGGGACCCGCCCGGTTGGTAGCCGGGCGGTGGGGGTACACCCCGGCGACGCAGCCGTGCCGAGGAGTGGGATTTATTTCAGATATGACGGACACTACTCTCACGACGATGACGACGGAGACAAGGACAGAGGAGGAGAACAAGGCGTCGAAGCCCGGCCCCCGGAGCTCGAAGAGGCGCCTTGTGAGTGCGGAGAGGGATCGGGAGGCGCGGCCGGCGTCGGCGTCCGCCTCCGTCGCCCAGGCGGCGGAGGGGGATGACGAGGCCGAATGCGTGTCGATCGGCTCTTCCGACGACGATTGGAGCGAAGAGGTCTTCAGGAGCCGACGGCGAAGACACCCTGACACGGATCGTCGTCGAGCCTGGAGACGAGGGGACGCCACCCAAAGGACCCAGTCGCGAGGGCGGCGAAGATGGAGGCAAACAAGCTCCGGGCTAAGATCCGGAGCCTGGAGGCCGCCAAACAGAAGGCGGAAGAAAGGGCCAAGCTTTCAGAGGAGCTGGGGAGATTCGTCGAGGAGGACGGGGACTGGGAGACGGTGGAACTGCCGTCCGGTGCCCCCCCCCCTCCGGCGGTGAACCTCCCAACCCTGGAGAGGATGACCGGGAAGATGGCAGCCAAAGAGACGGCTGCCATTATCGAATTGATTGCGCGCCACGCCGACGTCGTGGACAACGTGGCGTACGTGGCGCAAAACCTGGCTGGGACTTCCAAGAAGAAGCTGCGCCTGGCGGCGCTGATTGGCAAGGCCGGATTGAAGGTGTTGTCCGAGAGGGTAGGAGACCCTAGCGGACGCCAGAGCAGAGGCCCTCCGAATCAAGATTGATAATCTTGAGAGGGAGGGCCGAGAGAAGGACCGGAGGATCGCGGAGCTCGAGCGTAGGTTCGCCGATCTCCGGGATGCTACCGGGACCACGATGCCCGCGGCATCGCCGAGGGAAGACCGAGGGGATACCCCCCGGGAGAGGAGACGGGAGACTCGCGGTACCCCGTCCTCCAGTGCGGCGCCGGCTTCTCCGGAGTGGCTTCCTCCCTCAAAGAGGGAGTTCGAGGCCTACCTGGAGAGGACGGTGCTAGGCCAGCTGTCCAGTTTTATGGACAGGTGGATAAGGGAGGACTGGGAGCCGCGGGCTCTCAGGATGATGGGCGTGACGGGCGGAAGCAACCGGGATGAGGCGACACCGGCTGCGATCGGGGGTGACATCGGGACCGCGGACCCCGTGGCCTCGGCGCCCCCCTCCGGACTAGCGGCTGACGCGCCCGAGAGGACGACGACCTGCGAGGTGGTTACCTCGCAGCCGGGAAAGAGGAAGAGGGGGAAGGCCGGGGCGCCAACCCCATCCCCGGAAGAGGAGGAAGGAAGAAAGAGGGCGATGGTCCAGCCCGAAGCCCCATGGACACAGGTCCTCGGACGCAAGGCGGCCAAGAAGAGAGCGGCCCCAAAGGCGGAAGAGGCGCAGCGGACGCCTCAGCAACCGCAGCGGCAGCCTCAGAAGTTGCCACTGCAAAAGCAGCGACAGGAGACGCAGCAGCAGCAGCGGCNGCGACCACAGCAGCCGCAGCAGCAGCAGCAGAAGCAGCAGAAGCGGCGTTCACAGCTGGTGCAACGGGAGCACCAGCAGCAGCGACGAGGGACGCCCTCAGATAAGGGGACACCGCGAGAGAGGGCGCAGCGGCGTCCACCACCCGCGGAGGCAGCCCGATCAGGGGAAGGGAGGGTAAAACTTCCGCGTGCCCCTCGGACGGCGGCAGTCATATTGACTGCCCCGGAGGAGGGGTATGCGGAGGCGCTAAAGGCCGCCCAAGAGAGGATGGACCTGGCGGTCCTCGGGATCGAGGCGCTCAAGCCCAAGAAAGCAAGGACGGGCGCCTTGATCCTGGAGATCGTCGGGGCGGGGGGCGCGGAGAAGGCGGAGCGCCTAGCGACCGCGATGTCGGCTGCCCTCACCGGGATGGAGGGTGTGAGAGACCCGCCCGGTCAGGACGGCCGAGATCAGAATAAGAGACCTTGGGGAGGTGGCTACCCCTCAGGCGATCGCTTCGGAGATCGCCCGGGCGGGTGGCTGTCTCCCCACGGAAATAAGGGTTGGGCCGGTAAGATTCGGCCCGGACGGGCTGGGCACCGCGTGGGTGAGGTGTCCGCTCGCGGCCGCGGCCGCCCTGTCAAAGGCCGGAAAGGTCAAGATAGAGTGGCTGTGGTCGCGGGTGGAGCTACTGGCGGCGCGCCCGCTCCAATGCTTCAAGTGCATGGAGCTGGGTCACGTCCGCCAGCGGTGCCCTAACGACAGGGAGTGGGGGGACCGGTGCTTCCGGTGCGGTGCCTCGGGGCACCGCGCGGTGGAATGCGAGGCCTCGCCGCGCTGCCCGGTCTATAAGGACGCGGGCGGCCCGGAGAGGCACAGAGTTGGGGGACCCGCTTGTCGCGCGACCCCCATCGGGGGAAGAGCTTTGGGCCGGGGGCTGTCGACGCCGGTGGCGGCGGCGCGGCCGGCGGCTCCTCGTGCGGCTGACTCGTCGGCAGTGGTGCCGGCGGTGGCTGCTGGGGGGGCGCTGTTGGCCGCAGTTGCGGCCCCGGCAGCGGCTGCCAGGGTGGAAGAGGGGGGTGAAAAGACTCCGCGGAAGGAGTCTCCTCTCCCCCAAAGGAAGAAGAGGGAAGAGAGGTCGAGGGCGTCGCCCGCGGGGGCTTCCGCGACCGTCGAGGTCGTCATGGGTGACGCTCAGGAAGAGGCCGGCGCTGGAGGAGCCGAGAAGGTCGTGCTGCCTTAGATGGCGCACCGGCTCCTCCAGGCAAATTTAAACCACGCCTGCAGGGCCCAGGACCTTTTTGTCCAGGCCCTTGCAGAGCGTGGTTGCGGACTGGGGGTCGCGGCCGAGCCGTATAGGGTTCCGACCGGCGACCCCCACTAGTGCAGCGATGCGCGCGCCTCGGTCGCGATTGTTTGGGGCAGGGGGGGAGGTAAAGATCCTTCCCCCCCTGTCACGAAGCTCGGGGACGGGCGGAGGTTTGTGGTCGCCCGCTGGGGGACCGCCGTCGTGGTGGGAGTATCGAGCTCCCACCGAGCTGGAGGAGGGTCCGGAGCTCCGGAGGGTCGAGGAGAGCCTGGAGGACATGGGCGGCTGGGTGAGAAGATTCCCCGGCCGCCCGGTCCTCCTGGCCNGGGACTTTAACGCCCACTCGACCCTTTGGGGCTCGAGGAGGACCAGCGTTAGGGGCCGGGTGGTCGCCGATTGAGTGGCGGCCCTCGGACTGCTGGTCCTCAACAGGGGGACGGGGAGCACCCTGGTGCGGTGGCAGGGGGAGTCAGTCGTGGATATAACACTGGCGACCCCTGCTGCGGCGCGGCTGACCGGCGGCTGGAGGGTCCTCTCCAGGGTGGAGACGCTCTCCGATCATCTCTACATTGAGATGGTCGTGCAACCAATTTGATTGCCATAAAAGAAAAAAAGAAGCCTAGCAGTACCAGTGCAATTTCCTAATCCAGAGCCGATATCATTATAAAGAACCGGGAAATATTACGAACAATTGTTCAGACAATAGTGTTCTGTGGTACTCATGACTTACCTCTTCGTGGAAAAACATCGGATGAGGGAAATTTCAGGGATCTGTTAAAATTTCGTATATAAGCCGGTGATACAATATTAAAACAACATTTGGAAAAAGGTCCACGGAATGCACAATACATATCTGTCAGAACCGAGCATGAGATAATAAACATTTGTGAAGAGATATTAACAAATGATATTGTCGCAAAAGCCAATGCTTCCAAATGCTTTTCGATTCTCGCAGATGAGACGACTGATATTGCTGGAGTGNAACAGCTTTCATTAGGCGTCAGATTTATTGATTTTAATAATGACAAATTAGTTATCAGAGAAGAATTTCTTGGATTTGTAATTCTGAAGACATTTGATGCTCAGTCTATTTCTGAAGCTATTTTAAAAAAGTGCGAGATCTTTAATTTAAATATGGAATATTGCATTGGACAAGGATATGATGGATGCGCTACAATGGCTGGAAAAGAAAATGAAGTTAAAAGTATAATTAAAAAAAAATATCCTAATATTCATTTTGTTCACTGTTCGTCACATAGGCTAAACTTGGTTGTTCATGATTTGAACCAATTAAATGAAATTAGAAATACTATTGGGACTATAAAAGAAACAATAAATTTCTTTAAAGAAAGCAATATCTGTAGACAGCTTCTTCCTTCAATTCCTGTGCGAAACCCGTTGGACGGAAAAGTATAAAACTATTGGCTTATTTAAAAGGCACTTAAAAGTAATATTAGAGCAATTANATGAAATCTCAGAAGGGACAAAAAATAGCAAACAAAAAGCCTTTTATTTATATAGTGCTGTCANTAAACCTGTATTTTTAATATGCGTTTTCGTTATGGCAAAATACTCTGAAATACTGGAACCAATTTCTGTTTTGNTGCAAAATAAGCAAATAAATTTGTTGGATTGTCAAAATCATATTAAACGACTAATATCTGTCCTTCAAGATGAACGGGATCAATTTGGCAATATTTACACAGAATGCGAAAAACTTCAGTCAGTCAATTGGAATAGATATTACAATTCCCCGGATTGTCTTGAAACAGAGCAAACAAGCGAATTATACGACAGATGATGCTGAAGAATATTTTAAACTTAGTCTATTTTTGTCATATATAGATTCACTCATTAGTTCTCTTCCAATTAGATTTTCTGAAGAAAATAAGTGTATATTTAATCTTTCCCGGTTATATCCATCTGATTTCAAAGCTTTGACATATGAGGAACGAGAGAAATTGTTGTTAGAGATCGACAAGAATGATAATTTACTTAATGATGGTTTAGTATGGCATAAGATTGTAAATGATACTGAGATCAATAATGTAGAAGACATGCTTAAAGCTGCCAAATTTGTTCCTGCAATTCAACGTGAACTGAGATCTTTATCATTGCCCGTTACTACAGCAACAGTGGAAAGATCGTTCAGCACATTACGGAGAGTAAAAACATGGCTCCGATCCACTATGTCTGAATCGAGACTTACTGGCCTATGTATGTTAAGTACTCATAGGCAAATAATTGCAAATAACGAAGAAGGATTTGTCAACAAAATTATAGACAAATTCGGCCAGGATGAAAGAAGACTGGTTTTTCTTTTTAATTAAAATTAAAAATAATTAAATACATTTATTATTTTAAAGTTTAAAAAGCTTATTTTTACTTTTAAAAAACTTGGAATTAAATATATTTTTAACTTTTTTCTTAAAAAATATATATATATAAATTAAAAAATTAAAAAAACATATTAAAAATAAAATTTAAAAAAAATTAAAAAATAAAAAAACAAAAAACCACCTTTCTCGATTTACACCTACCTTGTCGCGGTGAAAAAGCTATAATACCAATACCAAAAGGTGTAATTATCTCTAACTATTCATTATAATCAATGTGGAAGTAACATTTGATATTATGCCCTCTCTCTGAAAAAAATCCTGCGGACGCCCTTGTGTTTAATGAAAATGTTACTAGCATATACCATTAACCTTACGATATAACTTTACATTACAATATATTGTTACAAGATTAATGGAAGTTTATTTTAATATTTTAATAACCTTACGCGCAACCATATCTTACATATGTTAATGACAATGTTACTAACACATATCATTAATCTTACAATATAATTTTACATTACAATGTTGTCGAAAGATTAATGAAATTTTATTTGAATATTTTAGTAACTTTATGCGCAATCATATTTTAGATCACGCGCGCTTTTTCGCGTATATGTTGAAAAAATATAAAACTATTAATAACAGTTTAATATTGATAATTGAATTTGATACGTACATTTTTATATTTCTAAAATTTATTTTATAAAAAAATAATTAAACTTCAAATTAAATTAAAATATTTATTAATATATATAAATTAATAAATCTGTGTTATTCATACGTGAAAATTTATCAATATTTTATAACGTTGTTAGAGATGTACTTATACCTATATAATTATTTCACATTTATTTTTAATTAAAAATATTTTCTATATTTTCCTTATAGCTTTGATATCGGTTGCGTTTTGATATTCACTCACATAGCACGTAATATTTCAGAAATATTGCGGCAATATTGCAATATATCAGAAATATTACATATTACAAAAAATATTACAAAAAATATTACAGAAAAAATATTAAGAAATCAACATTTATACGTTTATAAATAATATTGAAATAATAAAGTTATATTATACTAATATATTACATATCCTAAATAATAAGTGTTCCATAGAACAAAGGCGAATCCATTCTTCTGCTCATTTTTATTTGTATTATTCATTTTATTTTAGTTAAGCAAATTAGTTTTAATTAATTTAGTATAAGCATATTTTATCTTTATTCTATCCTTTATTTTATATGTTCGAGACGCTTTTGAGTTGTCAAATCTCGCGCATATTACGATGTTTCTAAAACCGGTCAAAGATTTGGCGCTATTGTAAAGAATGGAGAGTAGAGGGGAAGCGACGTAGAGGGGAAGCGACGGCTGAGGAAGCCACTACAGTCAGTTCAAGCGCGAGGGTAGAAGAGGTTAGACGGAAAATTCTGACCAGAAATAAGACACGTAGTAACGCGAGACCGCCAGTTAATGTCACGCGAATCGCATTCGATAGTTACATACATTCAGGAGCCTAGTCTCCATAACCGCAGGAGCTCAGTCTCCCCAGCGCAGGAGCCCAGTCTCCATACACATATCTCTCCATAACGCAGGAGCCCAGTCTCCATACACGTATCACGGAGTCTCACTGACTCGTTGCAACATCGCATGTTGCTATTCATTTTCACTAATCGTAATCACCTCACAACACACGAATACATCTGTTACACGAATTCAGGGGTGCCTTAACAAGGCTTTTCCTCACGAGCCAATAAAGAAGTAATTTCCTGGCTCAATCAAGTTTATTATTCATTCCCTTATCCTTATACGAAACCAGAAGACTTCTCCATGTTGGACGATGTTCGATGATACCATAAGGTAAAGTTAACTGATGCTTTAATATTTTATTGATGTTTAGAGACTTACGTTAAGGAAGTTCGGGGGTATTACAAAAAATGAGTGAATGTTATAAAATTTTGGAATATGATTCTTAATAACGTTATAAAGCTTCATGAATTTTTTCAATTTTTTTTTACTGTCATATTATTTAATATATTGTGAATGGTACATTACCAATAATTTCAAAGAGAAATTTACTTTTTTATCGCAAATAAGTATAAACTTTTATGACGGTAAAAAAAAATTGAAAAAATTTATGGAGTTTTATAACGCTATTAAGAATCATATTCCAACATTTTATAACATTCACTTTGTTGTAATACCCCCGAACCTTCTTAAGGGGATCCTGGAGCCGTCCGCGGTACCAAAAATTTTTGTAAAGGTACAACTTTTTATTGCCTTCATTGATTGAAAAATTCTTTTACAGAGTTAAAGTATAGGCATTAATCTGTGTCTGCTCGGTAGTATTGATGCTGAAAACAATAAAAATTTTTTAATTAGCTGTCAACTTATGACAATATGTGCTTGACATAAAATGTCTGCAATCCGTTTTTGCGAAATACTACGGAGCAGACTGATAGCAAACATTAAAGAACAATATAGTAAATTCCATTTCGACACATACTTAAAAAGTTGTACTTTTACAAAAATTATTCCGTGCTGAATGCATTTTATTTGGCGTAGTCGATGTTGCAGAGAGCAACTTTAGTTCCGGAAGAATCTATCAGATAGAGGGCCTGAGCAGAGGGATAGTTGCAACTTTCTCCGTGATCGTGAACGTAAATCGGAGTGTCACGCACAAAGATTTGGTGTATTAATCGAAAATCATCACGTTTATCGTGGCACGACGTGTTATGGCGTGCCATTCTGAGGCTCTCTAATTACTTATGCCTGAAAAAGCGACGACTATTCTTCTGCTCAGACTCTTATCTTTGTCACTTTCATCGAGAATATATACACAGGTATACATGGCTTTCTATTAGTGTGTGTGTGTGTGTGTGTGTGTGTGTGTGTGTGTG
>JAJVSH010000053.1:526268-541400 GCA_021460005.1 Tetramorium alpestre
GACCTGCTCTCTAATTGTGACATATTTATTAGAGCCGCGAGCTCCTCTTGACCCGAGAGAACAGAGGGTCATTGATGCGAATTTCGAACGAAATTAAAAGAATCGCCGAGACCACGGCAATTAGGCTACTCTTATCTGGCCGCTTTCGGAGATCCGATAATTATGTATGCCTAGCGGATGGAAGGAAGCGTGGAGTCTACGGACTTAACATTATAATGACTACTATACTGTCGTTCCGAGATACTCCGTCGATCGGACGAGTCAACTGTGATTACTATGAACCGTTCTTAAAGATCGATCGCTTGTTGCTAGTAGAGTTTTAGATAGAAAGGCGCCAACTTGTTTCCACCTCCTGATTGGTCGGTTGCCATGATAGGCATCTATTCTCTCTCCAGAAATATTTTGCCTTATTTAGGACTCTAGCCCTCAGATATTAATAATTATATTTATTATTTTTTGTCACGCTGCGACTATTATATATATATATATACTATAACAGCTCTAGAACCCCAGTTACGATGAACTCTTTTCCTATACACTTTTTATACAAGTACATACACCGCAAAAACTAAGTGTATACTAGTGTAGTACTAACACTAGTATAGTACACAACAGCCTAAGATGGCGACGGTGGCGAAGGGGGTAGATTTGGCGCCTCTCTGATATCTAGGACTCTAATTGCTAGTTGCCGGCTCAACAACTGTTTCTCAGCGGCAGATTCATCTTGTACTCCTGTCAAGGAGGAAGCGCTTTTCTCGCTATTCCTTTTGTTACAATAAACTCCTTACGTTCATAGGAGCACTTTTAGCACTTGTTATTTCGCCGTGCCTGAGCGCGCGAAATTTCAGCCCTATCATTCGTAAAATATAATCGCTTCCTATTTAAAAACTATTATACTCTCGACATTTTCGTATTAGGATTTTCGTCTTAAAATTTTCTAAAGAATCTGCTATTAAGAAGATATCCGGTAGTTTTAGGACACCCTGTATATGTGTTTATCAGAAAAGATTTTTAATTCTATAAAAAAAGTGTCGACGTCGCAAAAATTATTATATTTTTGAAGGTAAAAAAGGACATTTTAGTCCTAGATCCTAAAGTGACGGACGAACTCACACGAGGTCGATAATGTAGACCGAAATTCTAAGCTATAATATTATAAATGATTGAATTAGCTTTACAGAATACAAAATCCTTTTGCAGAATTAAAGTATGCGCAAAAATAAACCACACGAGTATCGACTTCATATTAAAAACGAAAAAAAATTAAAAATATTACTGAAATCGAGGCACGTATGACTCGAAATTTTTGCGACGTCGACATTTTTTTGGCTTTATAGAACTAAAAAATTTTTATACAGAATTAAACTACACACTCAAATAAAGGGGGCTGGATAGTTGTTTTGTGCATAGAAGCTCTAAACCTTTTATATGAAGCTAATGTATTCACAAATTGACAGTTCCAACCTCAATGTTTTGTAGGTAAATAGACATGTTTTTATACTTTTTTTCGTTTTTAGCGTGAAATCTAGTCTAGCTCCTTCCGTTTGCGTATGCACTTTAATCCTGGAAGAGAATTTTTAATTCTATAAAGCTTAAAAAAAGTGTCGACGTCGCAAAAATTATTATATTTTTGAAGATAAAACAGGACATTTTAGGATCCCCTTAAGTAGCCTCTCATGTTGTATTTTAAACGCAAGTTAGAAGTTAGGACCATACGGCGCGTAGCGGCGGCGCCTCAAACTGTTTCATTATAAAATAATAATAAACTTCGCACAATTATCATTAATTATTTTTATCTATTTTTAAAATTATTAAAATTATATAAATTAATTATTTATTAAAAATTTTTATTTTAATAAATTTTTATTATACTTAATATTTTTTTATATGAAATATGATAGATTCAGGTCTGTGATAATAAAATAACGCAGGATTGTCAAAAGGTAACACAATTTATTGTAGTGAACCAAAAGATACATCCGTTTGCTGCGGTGGCCGTTGCGAGAAGGAGCGACTGTTCCAAAAACTCAGTAATTTTACTTACAAAGAAAAGTTACTACGTGCATCAAAAATGCGTTTTGATTCAAACCGAAAATATAGTTAATATAGCGCAACAAAATAGTTAAAAAAAACATTTTATTTTAATTATATGTGTAAACTATGAAAAGTCTTAGATTCCGTTTTGAAAAAAATTCAAACCTCGTTTTTTTATCATTGTAAATATTTAAGCAAAATGTTCCGAAAACATTTGTATTCGAGCATAAATGATGATAAAAGCATATGGTATACTTCTGTAACATTCGTTCAACATTTGGATCCTAACTCTTTAAACTTAGAATTTTTCGAAATGTTAGCTGACTGTTTGGAATCAAATAATAAATATATTTAGACTTCTATGTAATTATACATAAAGCTGAAAGATATCCAGATACAATTATACATATAAAATCGTGGACATTATATGCATATAAGTATACATATGTTCACTTATATATGATTCTGCTATGCAGATACCTCATTTATATACAAATATATTGTTCCTTACATCATCATATATAATTATATACGTATATTTATGCACAGTTGTGTAGAATACTACATAATTATATTCAATTCTGCATAACTATACATAAGAAATTTTTTACCGGAAGGTGTGAAATCAAAGCATTTAGAACGTTTGCAGCGTTTGGTTGCGCGGAACGAGAGTTGTACGGAACGGATAATGCTGCCTGGGTAGGACACGTTCGACCCTGCCACTCTTCCTTCGGAATAAATCAGTGCGATAGATAAAAACGTAAACGACAATCATACCCTGTATACGAATGTAGAGGAAACTACTGTGCCGTGAATTGACTGTTAGTGACGTGTGGTATTTAAGGGGTAATATCACCTTGTACCTGAAATAAAAAGTCAATTTTTCTAATTTTTTTTTCTAAAATGAAAAATACATTGAAATTCGATTATACATATGTGGTTGTACATGTCTTAATGCTCGCAGATTCAAGTCCCGTCACCGGATTTGAGGATTAAAAACGCATTAACTCGGATTTAATTTGAATCCTTTTTAATTCGTTTTAATTGGTCATTTTCAGCAGGGTTCCTTCTGTGTTGTGATTTCGTGTGCGATTGTTCCGCGAATGTTTGAGAGCGCGAGCCGAGACGGACGGACTTTCCGGCGCAAAGCGCAACATTTTTGGGGGCTCGTCCGTCCTGTTTATTCGAGACGATCAAGGATATTAAGGCAACGAGCGTAGCATTCCGAACAGGATGGCGACAACGCGCACACCGTCGAGGACCCGTTCGCAGGCCGCGACGTCGGCTGCAACGGAGACGAGCGCAACCCGTTCGCAGGATGCGGGATCGACGGCGGCAGAGACGAGCGCTTTCGAGGCTGTCTACTTGGAGCTGCAGAAGCTGCGCGAGGAGCAGTGGCGGGAGCAGTAGGAGCAACAGCTTTTCCGCAGCGAGATAGATGCCCGCTTGAAAGAACGCGACGCTACAGTGACGCGTCTTTAGGAGCGACTCGCCGTACAACAGTTAAGTCCCTCTGAAAATGTTTCTCGCGGCGGAATTACGAGTGAGGCGTCGCGTGAGATAGGTGCGGGTGAGGGCGCGTGTGCGGGGCGCGCCGCGTACGGGGATTCAGTCGAGACCTTGCGTGTGATAGGTGCGGGCGGGAGCGCGTGTGCGGGGCGCGCAACGCGTGGAAATTCAAGCGAGGCCGTGTATGCGGAGTGTGCGACGCGCGGGCTAAAGTTGAAGCCAGACACCTTTGACGGAACGGTTTCGTTACGCGAGTTTCTTTCGCAATTCGAGTTAATTGTGCATGCAAATCAATGGGATATGAGAACGAAGGCATTCATTTTGGCGTCGAGTTTGAGAGGGAAAGCGCGCTCGGTTTTAGAGTCAATTGAAAATTTTGAGAGTTTGGAATGTCCTGAGTTAGTGTCGAAATTGGAGACGTATTTTGGAGAAGCTTGAATCCACAGAATTATTACACTTAATTCATCAATAGAAAACAGAAATTCGTGAAAGATTTTGCTCTGGGTGCAGACCTTGAGAGATTATCGCGTTACGCTTACCCAGAATGCCCTTATAGTGTGCGCGATAAAATAGCATGTGCTCAATTCGTGACTGCTATCTCTGATGGTTTCGTAAAACGAACTTTGCAGTTGGAGGGCTTAACATCTTTAAAATTAGCTATCGAGAGAGCTAAAACAGTTAAAGTTATTCGTACAGAAAATTATCACGGAAATTATTCGAATGGAAATTTTAAACAATCGAAATTCAATCCTAAAACCGAGGAAAAGAGAGAAAAGAAAGAGGAAAATAACAAAAGCCGGAACGGGAATAATAAATTTTTGAATTTTTAAAAGAGAGGAATCAAAGAGAATGCTGGAAGATTGCGGGAAGACTGGGCATTTCCGCATTGATTGCCCAGAGAACAAGGGAAAAGGGGAATAGTTGAGCTACCGGGGTCGGGCTTAACTGTTTCTTTAAAGCCCCCGACTGCAAGACGTTTTGTTGGAATTAAAATAAGTCAAAGTGTTAAAGATGTTGATTTTTGTTATAGTAGTAAGTTAGATGGTAAAAGCTGCATATTTAAAATCGATACGGGCTCCGATATTTCTATCGTGAATGATATTAGGTTTTGAAAGTCGAGCAACATCAGACAATTACGAACTATTTGGCAAAATTTGTTTCGGAGAATCAAATGGATTGAGACTGCCCATGTTCTTGCTGACGTATAGATCTTCCAAGCAGGAAGGCTCTTGAGGCTACTGGTGTAACCTCAGCTGAGTTATATTTCGATCGAGATTTAAGATTGCCCATAGATTTACTTCGGGGATAAATTTACTTCGGGGAAGTCCCCTTATTCTTCAGAAAATGCAAGTTCGGTCGGAGGCATCCTATATATGTAGGTTAAAGGAGAAGCTTAAGGAAATTCGTCAGGAAGCTAGAAAAAATTTGAAAATCAAATCTTCTAGGATTAAGGAATGGTATGACCGGGAAGCCAGACGTATTTCTTTTCAAAAAGGACAAAAGGTCTGATTTTTCAATCCTCAGAGAGTCAAAGAGAATTGGGAGAGCCTTGTTCCATTGTTAAGAAAGGTTAACAATGGAACGGATACAAAAAAACTACCTTAATGAGGTAGTTTTTTGTATCCGAAAGTCTTCCAGACATAGAAAGAAGATCCATCTCTGATCGATTAGCTCCGTATCGAGGAATAGTTTAATTGTAACATTTATCGGAGCCTGGTAGATTTTAAAGAAAGAGTGTTTTCTTTTAAGGAGTGTGATATAAAAGAGCTGTTGTTTATGCTTGTTATTTTTATTTCAGGAAGAGCTCGATTTTTGTGGAGTGAAGAAGACTTCGTTCCTGCTCCGTGTCGGAAATTTCGGGAAAGAGGAGACAAGGCAAGAGAAGGCTAGAGAAGACCACCTCGCCCTTGGTTTTTGACCGTGATTTTTCCTTGGGTTTAAGGTGAATGCCGAGGCAGGGATAAGGGTGCCCTAAAGGTCCACCGAAAATTTCCCCCACCCTGATCCGAACCAAGAAGAAAGCGCACAAGGCTCAAGCCGGAAGAGAAGCACGGGCGACGAAGAGCTGATCCAAGAGGACACTAAAGGGAAGTCTGGCCAGCTTTCCAGAGTGATGCCTTCGTGGGAATCTCGAGGCCGAATTGGAGGGACATCATCCGGTAACTTGTGGGCAACGCCTCAAGGAGGGTAGGAAGGCGTCAAGGAGGAACAGACTCGAGGAGAAGAGACTCATGCCGAACTATCTCCCTGATTGTTGGGATGACAATTTCGAATTTGGGAGGATAGTGTTGCGCGGTCGTTCCGAGATACTCCGTCGATCGGGCGAGTCAGCTATGAACCGTTCTTAAAGATCGATCAGTCGTTGCTAGCTGCCGTCTCCAAGAGGAATGAACAATATTTCTCAGCGGCAGATTCATCTCGTACTCCTATCAAGGAGGAAGCGCTTTTTTCGCTGTATTTTATTGTAACCCTTCGTTTCAATAAAGCTCTAGTTCTCCGTTCCTTCAGTGTTGTGATTTCGTGTGCGACTGTTCCGTGAGTGTTTGAGAGCGCGAGCCGAGACGGGCGGACTTTCCGGCGCGAAGCGCAACAATATCAATTGATAGAAGACACTTTCTAGTTTGTATTTCTATCAAATGCTATCAAATTGTAAGATTAAACGAACTTACCTGAAGTGAAGTTCGATCTTAATTATGCCGTTAGTCTCGTCCGGATGGAATTACTATGTAGTCGTGCCCCTGCACGCGGTTGGACGACAGATTTTAAAGCCAAAGCGAAAAACGCGCCAATGCTATCCAGCATGGTCTGCGTAAGAGAGCGCTGTCTGCGCTCGCCACTGATGCGCGCGCGCATCTCTTCTTCATTAGTTTAAAGCACCCGACTAATCGCCCATCCTAAGGGAGGGAAAAATAATAAAATAATAAGGGTGAGAGTCCATCCGGACAAGACTAACGGCATAATTAAGATCGAACTTCACTTCAGGTAAGTTCGTTTAATCTTACAATTATGTCTATAGTCTCGTCCAGATGGAATTACTATGTAGATGTTCAAAGCCCAGCGATTAGGAGGAAAAGTAATGTCTCTTGAGAAAGAACAAGAGACATAATTAATACAACCGCATAAGTATCAAACATCCAAAGAGAAAATGAGAAGTGATAATGACAATATCGAGCTTAAATCACTTACTTNCTTATACTGAAGAAGCAAAAATAAATGGTATTCAAACCTTCGGTGGCTCGGTTTTTTTTTAAGATGGATCATGAAAAATTCCTTCTCTACCTCTTCGATATTGCTATAATTCTCCATGATTCTTGATTTATGTGAAAAAGACTTCCATGCTTGAGTCCTCGGGATAACTGATAGGCCTGGTATAAATGTTATAGTACCAATGGAACTTGTTCCTTCAAATCCTTGCAGGCCTGAGATTAAATGAGATCCACGTATGTGTTAGTAAAGTTGAAGTGTGACGAATACAATATGCTGAAAAAACAGATGTGCGTCTACTGTGACATGATAAGGATTCTGTCACCCAGATATGTAAGTGACACACAACAAAGGATGTAAGCGAAAAGATCGCAATTAAACTATTTTAATCGACTACACAGAGGAATGTTTCCTCCGACAGAAAAAGAAAAGACGGAGATAGATATGATCGTAGTCTCGCGCTTTTACTTGTCCTACTTGTCCGTTCTCCGTTTTCTTAGCGCGCTGGGTTTCGAACCACGGACGCTGCCGCCGCCGCATATCTAACTTTAGTGAGATTGATGTTTAGTATGCGCGGCTATCGTGAGCAATTATGGGTATCAAGGCCGAGGATTCAGGGTTCCACAAGCGCGTTAAAGATTTTCCATTCAGAAAATAAAAGATACAGAAGAAAAAATATAGGGAATAATTGATACAAGAGAAAAAGAATACTTCAATCCTTTTATAAAAGCATCCGATTTGCCTAGATAGGAGAGAAAAGAGGAAATTGAGCTAAATAAGTCAACGTCCAGTACGGCAATTACTTAATTCTTTGAGACATGGCGGGATTAAAAGTGTCCCACCTTTTGATACATAAATATGCATGTGAGTATGCATATGGGATGTTTTTTATATCATCTCAGAAGAATACAAGTGCTACTAGAACAGAGGATTTTTTTTTAACCTTGATAAATTTAATAAAAAATAAAGTTTCTGAGCAACATAGTCTTTGTTTTATTTATTTATTTTTTTTTTTAATTATTTTTTAGTGCCTCAAAGAGTTAACCCGCCANATAAAAAATCGCAGTTCTGAAGAACTGGTGCAAAGAAGAAAACACCGCAAAATGAGAAAAATAAAAAATCGCAATGAGATTAGAGGTTCTAATTGGAGATTCCCTCTAATACAAATTCTAATAAAAATTTGGGACTTCCCAAATATATGAATATTCCGTTCAGATGATAACCCAGCACTCGATGAAGCATCTAAGGATCTTCGAGGAGATTGATTCTCCAGGATTTGCATTGGATTCGAGAGAAATAGATAAATCCATTACCTAAACTCCCTCTGTAGAAACAGAGAGCTTACCCAAAAAAGCTTCATTACAATTGAGGAGAGATTGAGATTCTCTTTTCTTATGGTACAAAATAAAACAAATTAGACTGTTTTATATACACACACATATATATATATATATATATATATATATATATATATATATATACTGACGATGTATAAGGGATATACAGAAAAAGGAGGCGATTCCCGAGAGAGACCACTCCTTTTAAAAAGAGGTATTTATATCGAGTTTTTTTTTTATAACATACTAAGCTCAGCGATCCAGGAGCATTTCGAGAATTATTCCCGATTTCGGTGGCTAGAGATACAAAGGAATCTATATCCTGCACTAGGTATATAATTGAATGCATTGACGCACCTAAGGAAATTAACAAATAAGATAAACGGCTTGTGAAAATTTCCCAATAATTATTCCAAAAGCTCGGGGAGAGCAGAGAGCTTAGCGAGGCGGAAATGCTAGTTGAGCAATTTTTTTTTTTTAAACAAGGGAGAAAAAACTTGAGATAGGCTATATAAAAAAACCCTTCCATGAAGATACGCGACAACTAGAGGGATAATCTTGTTAAATATATACATATATGAGTATATACACACATACACATACATATATGTTTATGTACATACACCCACATGCATAAGCATGTGTGTATGAGGCCATAGCCAAACTAAGAGGAACAAGTGTGGCAATATACACTTGGTGGTTTGTCAATGCCTTCCAAGAAGAGCCGAGCATATGAAAATATTCTTTAAAGACTTGCTAGGAATCGAAGCCGGCACCCGTGTAACAAACTAGTGGACTCTCTGTTAGACAAAATTCACATCTGTGAAGTGATCTAAAAGATGAATATAATGTCCTTGAAAGTGAAGAGGCTTCGTAAGTTCCTTCCAAAATAAAAGAAACACGCAGGCATCTTCTCATTACGGCAAGAGCCATAAAAATGTCTGATCTCGAAAACGAACCTGTCCGTCGTTCCTCGAGATTGAAAGGTAGAGACATTCTTCTCTTAAGTTTAGAATAAACCCTGTTTACCCCTGAACAGATTATCATGCTTAGCGATGAGTTGAGATCTGGAACGGGACTAGAAATGATAGCGGCAGCTCTGAGAAAAAAACTCTCATTTTGTGCGCCGGAGAGCGAACGGAAGCCTAGATTCCGAAAGTCCATGTGAGGTTGAATGCACCGAAACTGAGTGGAAACCTGCTGTGGTATCAGGTACGTCTGTCTAGGAACAGGATTGGTATAACCACCTCCCGTTCCGCCTTTTCATAAGCTTATGCGGCTCACAGTGCTTGTGCAATTCCGACGGTTGCCAAATTTCAATAATTGGAGCTGAATATCTGAAAGATTATTAATTTGATTATTTATTTGAATGAGATTCAGGCCAGCCAGCTAATACTATGCGTTGATACGCTGCTGCTGCGCCACACTGCCCTCTAAAAGAAAAAATTCTCAAGCGAGAATCGAGCTCAAGCCGGCAGCTTGACAGTACGTTACCACAACTGCTGCGCTGCATCGACCTGTCTTCTATGCGTTTGGTCACTCGTGTGACGCGCGCTCATCGTTCGTATGCAGGAGCGAGCAACTCTAGCTTCGCTCTCGTTATACGGGGCAGCAATCCTTGTAAATACGCGGAGGAGTTATGAGTTCTTCTGGCTGCTGGCATGCAAGCCGGTCAACGGCACGATTGCCAATGAGATAGCAGTAGCGGATATTTTTCCTAAGCCTGAAGCAAGGGCGTTGAAGCCCGCTTCCGCTTGTAATTGGGACTGCACTAATATGTGGTCTCGAAAACCAAGAAGGTTGAGACAGAGACAGGCTCTATGTTAGGTTAGGAGGTGCTCACATTACAGAATCCTCCTATAAAACAGAACTGGAGTGAGAAACTTCCCTTCTCAATGAGTTTTTTTCGCGATGTAGGATCCGATGCTTGGTGTACCGAGATGGCGGATCGACGTTGCTTCCGACGACTGACTGGATCCCCTCACAAGGTCCTCTGGCTCAGGTATTTATGGAAAAGTCCATCCTTAAGCCTCACACATGCCCTTGTCCGGCGAATCGGCAAAAATTGTCTTGTTCTGCATCGGGACCATCTACTAGAGATGCTGCCCGTTGATGCAAGAACAGAGTAGAGGAGAAACAGAAGGAACAGATCGGATATGTCCTCTCTTTGCCAGTTCTCCCCCCTCTTGAGAACTGGGTCGTCAAGAGGACAAACCTGGTACAATGCCGCGATCGCATGAGCGATCGTCTATTCTTCTGCGAGATGCCCTGAGGCAAAAAGGGGCCGAGAAGGCCGACGCTGGCGTCGCGACAGCGAACGTAGGGTCGCCGCAGGGGGAAGAGCTGCCGAGCCTATCGCTTCAATTGCTAGCGAAACCTGCTAAAGTCGGTCTCTTGGGGAGAGAGGTTATGTTTGCTGCGTTGACAGGAGGCTAACCTGGTATGCGATGAAGAGTCCTACGACGGCCGCTGCTCACCTGAGGAATGAAGATCTCGGGAATAAAGATCTCGGGAATGAAGATCTCGGGAATTACTTCTTTACTTCTTCTTGTAAAGAGATGCTTTCTCTCGCGAACGTTGTCGATTCCGAGAATCGCACTACACATCACTGCGAGAGGATCTTCCGTTCCTCGCGCGACTCAACGGAGAGAGCGTTTCACTTTTGTGCTTCGACTTTGTGTAATCAAGCTAAAAAACCAGAAAAAAATTAAGAAAAATTAACGAAACATGAGGTGAAGGTGTTGTCCGAACACGTGAACAGAACACAATGAAGAAGAGATGCGCGCGCATCAGTGGCGAGCGCAGACAGCGTTCTCTGACGCGGATCATGTTGGATAGCATTGGCGCGTTTTTCGCTTTGGCTTTAAAATCTGTTCTCCAACCGCGTGCAGGGGTTGCACGACTACATAGTAATTCCATCCGGACGAGACTATAGGCATAACTTTTATTTTTAGCTTTTGTTTAAGAAATATTAAAAAACAAATTGGTGTGCCGGTATTGGTAACTTTCTTCTATTATAATCCAAATTTGAATAATCTTTTGCTATAAATTTTAATCTAAAATATCAAATTTTAGAGTTTTAGTTTTTTAATAATATGAAATTTTACATTGTTATAAGTATCGCATCATGAAATATTTGTTGAATAAATCGTTTTATTTATTAATTATTTTATTCACATTTAATAACTTATATGCCTATTTCTTTATATTGTTTTATGGTAATGAAACAATATAACAAAATAGGCATTCAAGTTTGTATGAAAAAGAGACAAATAACAAATAAATAAGAGGCATGTATGAGTATTGAACACTTTAATAATAATGATACATTAAAGAGACGTGACTAACTGCTTGTGTAGCAGTCAGCGAAAAACGGGATAACTCCTGCAGGTGTGTCAAAATCTAATAAAAAGAGTCCGTGATGCTAGTGATAACAATTACCGCGCCATCTGTTCCACCACAGTGAAGATTAAGGTGGGATATGAGTTTTCAACAAAATTATTAAATGTGGATTTATAAGTAAGAACAAAAACTTACTCGAAAAACATTTAGGCTTAAAGAAAGTACTCCGATCACGATTAAAAACATGAATGATATTTCAAAGTTGGATATTAGATAGTTGGAGAATCTATAAAACAAAAGCGTTATTATTGTATACATGTAGTATTTATATGTAATATTTATTATATATATTATATGTAATATTTATTTATGTTACATAGAATATATAAATACCAACATTATAGCTTTCCGATGAATATCTACAGCACGAACTATGCCTTTATAAGCTAGAATTTGGTTCTGCAAGTTAATATGTTTTAATATAGAAATTGCTGTCTCGATCCGGTAACTGCAAATAATTTATTTATTAATAATTATATGAAAATCTATTCTAAAAGGGACAATAAATAAAAAAATAACAGATTATGATTTTATTAACATAATATTAAACCATAACATTTATATAAACTTTAACGGTTAAAAAAATTGCAATATTTGTAATATGATATCCATACATTTTTTTATTTTATTTAATAAAAAATTGAAAATTTTATGTATATTGTGTTATATATTAACAATGCCGATATCGAAATAATAAGATATTGATAAGCATAATTTGTTAATATAAATATTTAAATATAATAACTATTTAAATTTTTTTTATATTCTCTTATAGTTTACAAAATAAAATTTTATAACCGTATAAAAAAAAGTTTTCAAAAATGTATGAATATTAATGAAAAACTAATTCTTTCTTAATTTATATTCTTATGTTTATTATTTTACCTAGCAATTTTAAACATTCCGCAAGCATGTTGAAGATATGCTACAAGCATCGTCCCTGTTGCTATTACTATAAAACATCCTACGACCGTAGTTGCATTTACATGAAATAATGATAAGTAGAAATATTTTTCTTGATCGATGAAATATTCAGTGGAGATCTGCAGATTATGTGTTTGAGACATGTTTGTAGATAATATAATATGGATCAAATCTGGCCATAATTGAGCACTCACAAAAATAAATGTGCAGGAACAGTACATCACTAACAATAATATAAAATCATAATGCAAAATACAGTTTTCTAACCATTTAAAATTATACATTGTTATAAGTATCACATCATAAAATATTTTATGAGTAAATCTTTTATATTTAACATAGTTGCTGCTCATAAAAAATTATACGATATATCATGCACTGCTATTTTATATATTTTCGGTGCAATAACTATACTGGATGTTTGATAATTATTGATACAATGATCGTGTGTAGGTAGAGTGGACTAAACTGAGTCGAAAAGTCCTCTACTATTTTGCAATTTTCGCAATAGTTGACAAGTTATTAATTATTGAAAATCTGGTTTTAAAGAATTTTTTCTCTGTTATCTAACATGCTTCAAACTAACAATAAGCTCAAATTAAAGCTATCTAATTATATAGCTAGAATATCTATATAGCTAGAATATCTATATAGCTAGAATCTTGCACTACAACGTACATTTCGAGATCTACTCGAAAGGATAAATAAATATTTAGATGTCAATGTTAATGCGTTGTCACCTTCCACGTACTATTGTACTTGTACTCGTGCGCATCGCCGCGCGCAAACAAGTGTAGACAATGTTTACGTATTTTTATTTAATATTGCACATATGAATGTTGTAGCAAGATTCAAGCTTTAATTTGAGCCTAGTTTGAAGTCACTAGCACGTCAGGTAACAGAGAAAAAAATTTTTTTAAACCAGATTTCAATAATTAATATTCTGAGTCGAAAAGTTCTCTACCATTTTGCAATTTTCGCAATAATTCGTCAATTATTGCGAAAATTGCAAAATGGTAGAAAACTTTTCGACTCAGATTAGTCCACTCTATCTGCACACGACCATTATGTCAATAAATACACAACCACACAAAAAAAGTAGTTTGGCCTGTATACTAGACTAGTGTATTCCTATGTATTTTGATCAGCTGAATCCCTATCCAAAGTCAGATTTGTCAGATTGGTTCTTGTTTTCCTACAACCTAACTAACCTAACCTCAGAAAAGCTTAGAGATGAAAAAAAGAACCAATCTGACAATTCGGATTTGGATTCAGCGGGTCAAAATACATAGGAATGCACTAGTCTGGTATACAGGCCAAACCATTTCTTTTTGTGTGGCTGTATTATCAAATACCCTGTATATGCATATGTATACAGGGTGTCCTCGAATTGTTGTACAAAATTTCATGAGCAGGTAGAGCGGACGAAACTGAGTAGAAAAGTCCTCTANCATTTTGCAATTTTCGCAATAGTTAACGAGATATTAATGATTAAAAATAGCCGTATTAGCTCGGCCCTCTGCCGAATACAAGCGCGCGGCGAGATACGACCGTCTAGCGTTATTGTTACCAAGATCGCGCGAGGAGTTGTTTACTACACGCGGCAATGCCTAAAAGAGGCGGTTTTGAGCTGCGATTATTCCCCTGTTTTTTGCCATTTATAGAAAACAACTCTTCGCGATCTTGGGAACATTGACGCTGGGCGGTCGTATCTCGCCGCGTGCTTGTATTCGGCGGAGGGCTAATACAACGATTTTTAATTATTAATAACTCAATAACAATTGCGAATTTTGTAAAATAGTACATGACTTTTCTTCTCGGTTTGACCCGATCTACCACCAACTTTCGTGTGAGATCTTTTGTTTCAAACACCCTGTATATGCAGGATGGGACCATTTTAATCTATCCAGTCGAATATCTCGAAAACCAAGCCCGGGAGAGAAAAATGTTTCAGACAAAAATTGTTTGGTTTCGAGGGGGCCATAATATGGTACCATTGGTTTGACCTTGAAGAATTATTTGAAGGTCACATGAAGGTCACATGAAGGTCACCTCAATTTTTTTAAACGGCGTCCCCTATTTTTTATTACATACTCTTGTAGCTGACCTCGAGAGCTTTCCAAAACACTATAATCAAATGTTTCTTCATTGAGTACTTTNCGAGTTATAAAGCTCCAAATTTGCAGTTTGAAAAAATTCAAAATATCTCATAAAGTATTCACTTTCCGATAGTCTTATCTTACATGATTCAACTAGTCAAGGCAAGATTTGGACATGATCTAACCGGTCAAGGCAAGACCGGAACATGATCCAGCCAGTGAAAGCAAGATCTGAGCATGATGCAGCCAGTAAAGGTAAGATCCGAGTATGATCCAGNCAGTCAAGGCAAGATCTGGACATGATTCAACCAGTGAAGGTAAGATCCGAGTATGATCCAGCCAATTAAGATAAGATTCGGATATAATCCAGTCAAGGTAAGATCCGAATATAATTCAACCGGCAATGAGTCAAGGCAAGATCTAGGCATGATCCAACCAATAAAGATAAGATTCGGATATAATCCAACCAGTCAAAGCAAGATCTGGACATGATCCAACCAGTGAAGGTAAGATCCGAGTATGATCCAGCCAATTAAGGCAAGATTCGGATATAATCCAGCCAGTCAAGGCAAGATCTAGGCATGATGCAGCCAGTAAAGGTAAGATCCGAATATAATCCAGCC
>JAJVSH010000053.1:562270-572794 GCA_021460005.1 Tetramorium alpestre
ATATATATATATACTCGCGTACAATATGTGACGGAACGCCTTTCTTACACGCGGTATTTAATAGTTCGTCGGGGTCGAGGATGAGAAAGGGTGGAGTCACTACTCGATGTTTAAATAACAATTAACAACGTTTCAGATGTCAAGATTACATGAAAAAATTGGATATGGAAAACAAATAGGTCTCACAGTATACGGTCGTGTGACAAGTAACAGAACGCGGTTTAATAATCGCAATTTACAGGAAATAATATAGGAGCGCGTCTTATAACATAACGAGGCGCGATTCGTAACAGAAAACAACAGAAGCGCAATTTATAATATCAAAGCGTGGCGATTAAACAAAATATACAGAGCGCAACTTATAATATCGGAGCACAGCTTATAATACAAATTAAACAAACTATAATTATATATCAGGACGCGGCGCGAGGTGTGTTACGCGAACGCGAATCGTATCGATGACACGCAGTGAACGATCGGCGGTAGTGCCTCGGCAGCACTCGGCAGGAAACGGACAGAGCTAGTGCTACTCGGGGCTCCCGAGGCAGAGGCTAGCGGTACTCCAGTGACACCCGGATACGCACGGTGACTCCCGTGCACGGTACGGACGGGCCGATAACACCCGGTTCGGGACGGCCTCTGGTAACACCCGGAGGAGGAAAGTCTTTTTTTTTGACGCTTTGACGTGGAAATGCATTTACGCACGACCTCCTCCAGTGACAAGGAGTGTGGGACTCCCGGACCCCGTTGGAGAGAGAGCTAATCCCTCTCCCCGGTTGTGCATGATCTGGACTACCCATTAAAACTACAACGAGTGTCCATCTCTGCGTTACCGTCGGTGTCCGGAGGTTTGCCTATGCACTGCTACCCAGACACCCACGTGCGCCAATCGCCAAACAGTGACGAAGGTGACACCACCTCCTCCGCCGTTCATCCTTGAGGTAGCTGTCATTACCTCATGCGTTCAGTGAGAGGAGGGGGAGAGATAGGGCATAGAGAAAGTCCCTCGCATGGATGCGAACTATTGGGATCCTCGTTACCCCATCAAGTCCCTCCCTCACTCTCTCCGAAACGCTTGAATCTTCCTTCTGTCTTCCAACCAAAGACGACAATTGTCGTCGAAAACTCACGGAGAATCCAAGTTCTCCGACTTTCTCTTTGTTGCTCCATGTCCTCTTTCAGGGATCCTCTGTTACCGACTGGCAATCAGATACCTTCGCAACTCATCAAACCTCTAGAGGGGTGAACGGGAGGACCAGGAAATTATTCTCAAGTATCCCCCTCACCCAGGTTATCTACTTTCAAGGAGTGCCGCTCTCCTTCTTCTCGACCTTGCATTCGCAGGCCTTCTGCAGGGCTCGTAAACTCCTATTGTTTTCTTATTACCCGTGTTTGCAGCGCCTCTACAAAGCNTCTAAGAAATGAGGAACTAAAACGTTCCGCCATATTGATTTCGTTTCGTAAAAACTGTAGATAGAAAGTGATAGAAAGATAAATAAATATTGAATGCAATTGAATTTTACTTATATCTTAATATTAAATTGATGGTGTGTGACTGACTATACATGGTGAGAGCGTGTTGTGTACGAAATTTNTACGTTNNCCTTGCCCCGCGAGAGNGGCCACGGAACAAATTATTNTCGGGCAGTGTATAACCTTGTACACAAGCGTGTACGACTCGGGCAGTGTATAATCTCGTACACGCTTGTGTACAAGATTATACACTGCCCGTCAATAATTTGTTCCGTGGCTCTTCTCGCGGGACAAGGGAAACGTAGAAATTTCGTACACAACACGCTCTCACCATGTATAGTCACTCACCACCAATTTAATACTAAATTAATATGGCGAAATTGTATGCCAAATACCTTTTTCTTTTAACAGCATCTTCGAAACAATTAAAGTAATTAGTGGCGTTCAGTCGCGGAATGACATACTTGTGACATACTTTATTACAATAATTGGTTACGGTGGTCCGATAACGTGGCCTTTATCCTTATTATCAACTTATATAACGTTACAGATAGAATCCTCATTTCTTAGACGCTTTGTAGAGGCGCTGCAAACACGGGTAATAAGAGAACAATAGGAGTTTTCGAGCCCTGGCCTTCTGCCTCCTCTTCTTCTCTGTTGCTGCTGATCCTGCTGCTGTTGGGTCAACTGCAGGGATTTCGCCCCTTCTGAGGCGCTCTGCCTTTTCTTTTTGCAGCATCACCCTTTCACAGAACTTGATCATTGCTGACCAGCTTCCTCCTTCCCCAGCATCTTACCTATCAATGTAGGAAGTATTAAAGTTATGTAATCAACATAAATTGATCATATGTAGATTGGCGTGATGTGGCGCTAGTATCCGTACATTCTAGTGACTTTTTTTCTTTTAACACATTGGCAACATTTGTTTCTTTTAAGTTTCCTCTCTTTATTACTTTACTTTATGTTCTTACTGTTTCGTCACCTTTTGAAAATATTTTACATCGCAATTTACTGGCCTATCTTTTGTATTTTATTCGGTAACATACGCTTAACGGGGTATTGCGTTCTATCAGGTTATGGGCCCACATTTATTTTACCAAATAAGAACGTGCTTTCGTGGATTCTATCTGTAACGTTATATAAGTTGATAATAAGGATAAAGGCCACGGATTTCGGACCACCATAACCAATTATTGTAATAAAGTATGTCACAAGTATGTCATTCCGCGACTGAACGCCACTAATTACTTTAATTGTTTCGAAGATGCTGTTAAAAGAAAAAGGTATTTGGCATACAATTTCTGAGACAAGACCGGAACCAGTCACCACTGATTGGACAAAAGCAGACGAAAAGGCATTTGCCACAATATCTTTGCTGATCGATAATGATCAGATTCAGCATATTAGAACTTGCAAATATGCTAAGGACGCGTGGACCGCATTAAAAGAATTCCACGAACGTAATACGCCCGGTACTAAAGTTAGAGTTCTTCGCACCATCATGCGACAACATGCCGATGAGAACAGCGATATGGAAGCCCATGTGAATCGCATGAACGAGTTATTCCAGCAGTTGTTGCCCCTTGGAGAAGAAGTTAATCCAGAGTTTATTATGAGCGCAACGCTTCTAGGTTCATTACCAAGCAGTTACGATGATTTGATCACAGCGTTAGAAGCACGATCGGAAACCGAATTGTCATCATCTTTTGTGCGTTCTAAAATCATCGAAGAGTACCGGCGGCGTAAGGATAGAGATAATGGAGGCCAAGGCGATTCACATGTACTGAAATTCTCGAACGATGGTGCTACTAAGAAATCTACTGCATGTTATTTCTGCAAACGTAAAGGACATCATCGCAACAAATGTGACAAGTACGCAAAATGGAAGGTGAAAAAGGGATTAACAGGTAATCAAAATAAATCAAAAGCCAATGTAGTTAAGAATGATGATGCCTCTGATGAGTTGTTATTCTTGGTTGGCAGGGTCAATGGTTGGATCCTTGATTCTGGTGCAACGTGTCATGTCAGCTGCAGGCATGAAGATTTCATTGAGTTTGACGGCGCACATAGCGAAACGGTGTCGGTGGCAAACGGGCAAGAGGTTAAAGCATTCGGCAAGGGCAAAGTGGCCGTAGTATTTATAAACAGCAGCGGTGACACGTCAAGAGTAACAATCGAAAATGTACTATACGTCCCATCAATCGGTGGAAATCTAATTTCTGTAAAGCGACTGACAGACAAGGATTCAAAGTGGGTTTCAGTGGAGTCACCTGTGAGATCCGTACCAGCGATGGTAAACGTCAAATTGCTGTGGGCGACGTCGTTGGAAATTTGTACCAGATGCGAATAGCAAACGAAGTAAATGTAATTGCTAATTGTCAGAAGCTATGCATTCATCAATGGCACCGTGTTCTGGGTCATCGTGACATTAACGTTGTCAAGAAAATTTCGTCAGATAGCCTTGTAACTGGAATGACACTGGGAGACTGTGATTCTGGATGTAATAAGAAAGTTGCGAAGTATATATTCAAGGCAAGGTCACACGTACGCCTTTCGCAAAGGAGTCACAGAATCGTTCATCTGCAATATTGGATTTAATCCATAGTGACGTATGCGGTCCCATGCAGACAAAAACTGCTTCTGGTTATCGTTATTTATTAACGTTTATTGATGATTTCTCGCGGTATACTACAATCTACTTAATTAAAGAAAAGTCAGAGGTATTCCAAAAATTTAAGGAATTTCATCAGTTGGTACAAAACCAATTCGGTAGAAAAATCAAATGTCTTTGCACAGATAGTGGAGGAGAATATCTCAACCATTCATTCGTAAGTTACTTGAACAAAAACGATATCAAGTCTCAGCGCACAGCACCATACTCATCTCAGCAGAACGGAGTCACTGAGAGAAAAAATAAGACCTTGATAGAAATGGCTTAATACATGATGCTTGACGCAAATTTAGAAAATAAATTCTGGGGCGAAGCAGTTACAACAGCAAACTTTCTACAGAATAGACTTCCTTGGAAAAATGTGAATAAAACGCCATTCGAGTATTGGCACGGCAGAAGGCCAATTTATACAAACTTAAAGCGTTTTGGTGCAGACTGTTATGTCAAAATTCCTGATGAAAATAGAAGAAAATTAGATCTCAAAGCAATTAAAGGAATACTATTCGGTGTTGACATGGAATCAAAGGCGTACAGAGTTTATTTATCAAATTCCAGGAAGGTTTTAATATCAAGAAATATCAAGTTTATCGAGGGGAAGAAAACTGTAGATCATGACAGTACTATTGAGATCCTTCTGATGACGGATTTCCGGTCCAAAATACTTTGGAGGATGAAGATAACACCGAGAACAAAGACAACATAATCAAAGATTCAAGCCTGACTGAGGAATCCAACGATGTCACCTATCAGCCTACTCCTGTGAGACGTTCTAGCAGATCCAATAAGGGTATTCAATCTAAACGACTAATCGAACAAATTAGCATCGTAACAGATAGTGAACCATCAAATTTGAACGAAGTGCTTTCATGTCATCAAAGCAATGACTGGATTCGTGCTATGCAGGAAGAGCTAAGTTCATTAGAAGCTAATAAAACATGGAAGCTGGTCACCTTACCCAAAGGTAAAAATTTAGTCGGATGTAAGTGGGTGTACAAGTTGAAATCAGATGCAGCTGGAAATATAAGAAGATTTAAGGCAAGACTTGTAGCCCAAGGTTGTAGTCAAAAGTACGGCGTTGATTATGATCAGGTGTTCGCACCTGACCCATCAGACAACGTTCAGGATACTACTTTGCATCGCTGCGAGCCGTAGAATGTTTGTATATCACTTTGACGTGAAGACTACTTTTTTGAATGGTATCTTGGAGGAGGAGATTTATATGCGTCAGCCACCCGGTTTCGAGAAAGAAGGAGCTGAAGACAAAGTATGCTTATTAAGGAGGAGCATTTACGGGCTAAAACAGTCCGCATGGAATTGGAACATAACGCTACGAGATTTTAACCAAAGCAAGTTTTGTACAAAGCGAAACTGACAATTGCTTGTACATATATAATGGAAGCAAAGGAATAGTATATGCCCTTATATATGTGGACGATGTATTGGCAGCTGGAATCTCGATTGAAGAAATCAATGAATTCGAGAAAATGCTTAGGGCATATTTCGACATTGAAAATCTGAGTAATTGGAAAAAAAAATTGTAGAGGGTCGTATAAAAAACAAAATTAAAGCTTAGACTCAAGCTTTTGAGACCAATTGGTTTTATTTACGAAAAAAATTTATCTTCGCCCATGCAGTTAAACAAACACGAAGAAAAAAATTTTGAAATTTTCCAATTTTTCTTTCTACTCAAAATTTTTTTGAAAAATCTTTATTTATATATAATGTAAATATCTCATTAAGATTTTATTTTAATTTAATTTTATTTTAATTTTAGTAATAAATAATAATAAATGCTGTACTTGTTACTGGTGAACCCAGTGCTCCTGCTACTTTTTCCCAAGATACAGCTTTTAAGTTTGTCCTATTATATTGTGGATGCAAAATATCCCATAGTATAGGCCTTTCGCGTACTTCTTGAATTAATTGAATTTTGGCATTTCTCGTCCAATTTATTTTCATATTCATTCTTATTATAATGATTGATATAAATTCCTGCATCCAAAAATCTCGATTTTAATTAACTGAATTTTGGCATTAAAAAAAAGAAAAAAGAAAATCACATTTCGCAATTTTCTCTTTTCTTTTTTTGCCTGTCGGCGAAACATCAGTTAGGGACCAGCCATAAAACGGCTACGTTCAACGAAGAAGGAGCCAGAGAAAGCAGTCAGCGTGAAAATATATATGGAACGGCGCCTAACGGAGGCAACCCCACCAGCCGGACACTGCGCCTGCTGGCGCACCTGTTCCGAGGAAGCTAGCCACCATCTCACCGCTTTCACCACCAGCCAACGTAGGATTTCCGACTCCGCCAACCGTGACCCCAAAGCCGTCATCTGTGGCCAGTTGCGCGGACGCCGGCTGCTACCACCATCTTGCTGATTCCACGACCACTGGCGGACGTCTGTGAGGCTACCGTCACCACGACGCCCGTCCAAAATCCAGTCGGGGCCACCATCATCCACGTCCGCCTGCCCACGGGTGAAGAAGCGACCATCCCCTTCTTCCCAGGAGCCCGCAACCGGAAATACCGGATAAGGACCACCGGTGGGAAATGGATCGTCCGCTACGACATCAAAGGATAATTTCCTGCCGCCTCCAGAGATTGTCCTGCTAAGAAGGGAGTGATGTGACGATATGCCTCCCTGTATCATCACGGGCCGACCATCCGCCCACACACGGCGCTTCGGCGTCACACGATAGCGATAACGCGCGCCGCGCCCACACGTTACCCCCACCACGCCGACACCTGCCGGCGCGCGTCAGATATAAAAAGGGGCCGCCGCAGAGTCTTGAGACCATTTCGTGTGGTCAGGAGCTCCTGGCCGCATCGCTACGCAACAGAAGGGCACGACCGTGCGTAGGCTTTCCTCCAACCGGAAGGAAAGGCTCGACGTATGTATGTCTTTGCTGTTAACTTTATGGCATTGTACGGCGCACCCGTGTGGGCGGAAAAGGCTAAGAAATAAAAAAAGATTCTGGCTATTTTTAGGCAGTTCCTCAGGAGAACGGCGATAAGAGCAATTCGTGCATACCGCACTGTCTCATTCGCTGGATCGACGTTGCTGGCGGGCTTCCCGCCCCTGGAGCGTCTCGGAGAAATGTACGCCGAAACGTTTCAACAAATTAGGCTGCGCGGGGAGCATGAAGGGAGTCCTATGCTGTGGCAGTTGCAGGCCGTGAAGATAATTGCCAAAAAGCGCACGGTGGAAAGATGGAAGGAGTAGGCGAGAGACCACGCGTTGAACGGTCAACGGGTCAGGGAGGCGATTTGCCCAAGACTCGTCGAGTGGTTCGACAGGAGAAGAAGGTACTTAACTTTCAGGGCCACCCAAATCATTACGGGGCACGGTTGTTTCGGGTAATATTTACACCGAATCGGCCGAGACGATACGCCCGAGTACCAGCACTGTCCGGCGGCTGTGGATTCGGCACAGCACATGCTTGCCGAGTGCACAGCTTGGACTAACGAAAGGGAGGCTCTGACAAGAATAGTCGGAATGGATCTTAGCCTTCCTGATAAAACGCAGTACCCCGTTAAGCGTATGTTACCGAATAAAATACAAAAGATAGGCCAGTAAATTGCGACGTAAAATATTTTATTCAAAAGGTGACGAAACAGAAAGAACATAAAGTAAAGTAATAAAGAGAGGAATTTTAAAAGAAACAAATGTTGCCAATGTGTTAAAAGAAAAAAAGTCACTAGAATGTACGGATACTAGAGCCACATCACGCCAATCTATATATAATCAATTTATGTTGATTATATATTTATGTTGATTACATAACTTTAATACTCCTCCTTAATCAACATAAATTAAATTACACCTATCTCTCAATATATTGAATTTACTTTTAGCTAAACCTTTGGTTAATAAATCGGCTAACATAGTTTCAGATGGACAATATTCACATATAATATGTTTTTTGTCGATGTGGTCTTTTACAAAATGGACTTTCGTGTCAATGTGTTTTGTTCTGTTGCTTAACTTTTCGTTGATAATCATCTTTAAGACACTTTGATTGTCCTCATAGATTTTAGTATAAGTTTGTCCTTTCCATCCAAAATCACACAAAAGTCTTTGTATCCAGATCGATTCTTTGCATGCTTCAGAAAGTGCGATGAATTCCGTTTCCGTTGACGATAAAGCGACGCAGTCCTGTCGTTTACAACTCCAACTAATCGCCCCTCCGAGCATGAATATAAAACCGGAATTAGATTTTCTTGTTTCTTGATCTTCTGCCCAACTTGCATCAGCAAATCCAATTAGATTTTCATTGTCCTTAACATCGCCCAGTTTTAAACGTAGTGATGAGGTACCCTTGAGATAGCTGATCAATTTCTTGACTTGATTCCAATCAGACGTTGTTGGTTTAGACCTTTTGCGATAAAATACAAGTCGCTGCTGCAATGTCGGGACGCGTATTTATTGAAATATATAGTAAATGACCAATTGCACTACGGTATTTGTCGTTGTTTGTCATAATATCTTCGTTCGGTTCCTTTTGATATGATGGGCTCAAGGGTATATCTGAATCTTTAGCATCAATTGAAATCTTGCAGCTACATTTAGGATGTATTTTTGTTGGTCGATTAGAAAATAATCATCATGATTTGCAACTCTGATTCCTAAATAACTTAAGTTATTAATGTTTTTCGAAAAAATTTTCAAATTCGAAAGCTCATATCTCGGCAACCAATCATCGTACAGTAACAAAAAAAAGCAAATAAAAAAGTAAATAAAGCAAATAAAGGGCAAACATTCAACTTTAACAAAATTTTTAGTTTTAGAAAATATTGACTTTTACTGAATTTTTTTCATTTTCTCATGTTATAAAAATGTCAAAAAATTTCATGTATAGAAAAGGAACCGTGGAACAGGCGGAATGTGGAATCCAGATGGCGCGACTTGGGCTTTTAAAGTTAAAGGCCCAAGCACAATGGAAAATATAAGGAACAGGGAACAGATATTAGAGACAAGGAATAAGGAATAAGGAACAATTGATAGTATCAAAATGTATCAAATGTATTGATAGTATCAAATTAATTGAGGAATGGTCAGCGAATGATGAGATGTTAAATAAAAATAGCTTATCATGCTTCATTATCATGAATATCACCTATTCATATTAGGCGTTGGATGTCTTTATTGTGGCGCTCTGTCGAACGCGATCGAGCACGTTGATCACGCGTGGAGCACGCACCGTTACAGCGATAACTAGAGTACGTCAAGTAAGAGTATGGCCAATGCGCCGCCATTTATAGGGAACTTATATAAGAATTAAGCACTCTTTTATTGCACTCTATTACACTTTTAAGCACTCGTAACTCTCTCTATTTCCTTCTCTTTTCTTCTCTATTTTCTTTCCTTTTCTCTCTTATGGTTCCCTATTACAAATGGCGGACCAATCAAAACGCGACTAACGTTGGCCATACTCTTACTTGAGGTACTCTAGTTACCGCTGTAACGGTGCGTGTTCCAAGCGTGCGGTAACTAGAATACCTCTCTACAGGTTTATGATCTGTACTAGAGTATTCTAGCGGTAACGATCTCGGTCGCCGAAATTTGTCGCGCTCAGTCGTGTCGTGTACCCGATACTGATGACATCGCTCCGTTGTTTTTGTTACGTTCATATATGCATACAATAAACTATCATATCGTAATCACATACGCGTCTAATTCCACACCTTCAAAAACCCAACATGAGATGCTGCCCGTATACCGGCTCAACTGCGACTGACTGCGACTGCGTATATTTTAATATTTATGGATTCTAGCAGTTGTTCTTTGGTTTTGTTCTTTATCTTTTCATTGTGCATTGAGCCATCTCTTTTCAAAGGTTGAAACGCAATTGTTCCTTATTCCTTATTCCTTATCTTTAATATCTGTTCCTGTTCCTTATATTTTCCATTGTGCTTGAGCCTTAACACATTACTCTTTAAAACCTATTTTTTTTTATTTTGTCATTTTGGCTCGAGATATGACTTTAAATATTGATAAGGCAATTTTATTGTAAATTAATCAATTTTCCTCTAACAAAAAATCAAAGAATAAAACTTTTTCGGATATATGGGATATCTTTGATAAAAAAAAACTGCGATTCGGAAATTCGCGCACAGAAAAATGATTACCATCGGCATCAGCATTATCCGATGTACACCACGAGGAGGTTGCTCGATCGGATTTTGTACATTATGTGATCCTGAAAAAGGCCGAATTTAGATGTATTGCATGAAAATGTTAAGTGACTTTGAGGGTTTTTTTTTATGCGTGTGCAGATTTTGTGTGTGATATGTGTATGTGCGTGTGCGTGTGCGTGTGCGTGTGCGTGTGCGTGTGCGTGTGTGTGTGTGTGTGTGTGTATGTGTGTTTTCGTGTGTG
>JAJVSH010000053.1:604234-616615 GCA_021460005.1 Tetramorium alpestre
CGTGTGTGTATGTGTGGAGTGTTCGTGTGGTGTGTGTAAGAGCATGTGAAGTGTGTGTTTATGCGTGTAGGTTATGTCACATAACCTATGTGTGACACATAACTTATGTGTGAGTGTGTGTGGAATATGTGTGTAGGGTGTGCAAATGTATGTAAAGTGTTTGTATGTGCGCGTGTGTGTGTAAGGTATGGGACATGTTTGTCGAATCTTACCTTTACTGGCTGCATCATGCTCAGATCTTGCCTTCACTGGCTCATGTTTCGGTCTTGTCTTGACCGGTTAGATCATGTCCAAATCTTGCCTTGACTAGTTGAATCATGTAAGATAAGACTATCGGAAAGTGAATACTTTACGAGATATTTTAAATTTTTTCAAACTGCAACTTTGGAGCTTTATAATTCGAAAAGTACTCAAAAGAAGAAACATTTGATTATAATATTTTGGAAAGCTCTCGAGATCAGCTATAAGAATATGTAATAAAAAATAGGGGATACCATTTAAAAAAATAGTGACCTTCATATGACCTTCAAATAATTCTTCAAGGTCAAACCAATGGTACCATCTTATGGCCCCCTCGAAACCAAACAACTTTTGTCTAAAACATTTTTCTCTCCCGGGCTTGGTTTTCGAGATATTCGACTGGATGGATTAAAATGGTCCACCCTGTATATAATGTTCCTTACATTATCATATATAATATTATATATATTTATGCACAGTTGTGTAGAATACTATATAATTATATTCAATTTTGCATAACTATACATAAGAAATTTTTTACCGGGAGGTGTGAAATTAAAGTATTTAGAATGTTTGCAGAGTTTAGTTGCGCGAAACGAGAGTTGGAACGAATGAAGTTGCCTGGATAGGACACGTTCGACCCTGCCACTCTTCCTTCGGAATAAATCAGTGCGATAGATAAAAACGCAAACGACAATCATACCCTATGTATACGAATGTAGAGGATACTACTGTGCCGTGAATTGATTGAATTAGTGACGTGTGGTATTTAAGCTACGACCGGTTCGGGGCTGCACAGCTAAAGCTCCGGCTCACAAAAGATTTATCGCTTAATTCGCGAAACTACGATTAAAGCGGATTCATAATCAATACGTCGAAAAAGCATTAAAGCGGATAAATACATCGTATTAAAATGATATTCAAAACTATTCGTTTGAATTCGAAAATTACGAACAAAAGTAGATTTATTACTCAATATGCGAATATACGATTAAAGCGGATTTATAGTATATCTGCTTTTGGTGTATTAAAACGAATAAAATAAATTGTATATAAACCTGAATATTAAAACGGATTAAAACGGATGGATCTTAATTCGTTAAAATGGTATTCATTCGGAGGCAAATTCATTACGCATTAAAATGAATTGACCGCTCGCGGATTTAAGTCGCGTCACCGAATTTGAGGATTAAAAACGCATTAATTCGGATTTAATTTGAATCCTTTTTAATCCGTTTTAATCGGTCATTTTCAGCAGGGTATCCAGCATATTGTGGTAGTTTTGCGCGTGTTTAGGACTAGAGACGGTATTGGAGACGACGTAAATATCGAGAGCTGTGATTCTAGTCGAATAAGGGCGTTACTGATCAGTGCCTCGTCTGCCACGACCGAGAGAGGTTCTATTAAATAAATTACTCTTAATCGCGAATAGTGTGCAAGTCATTATAATCTCCTTTCCTTGCTCTGTCCTCCGCGCACTGGCGAAAGCTCGTGCTTTAATAGCTCTAATAGCTAAATGCTAGCAGAATGTTGGCATTATGCCAGCATATCGAAGCATGAATATTGAGCAGATTCCTGTCCACTGCGTCCGCATTAAGCTTATTTTCTGGCAGTATTATCTGCTGTCATAACGTAACAGCAGAAACGCAGCAAAAATGAAGCATAGCGTGCCGTCACAAGGTGACGTTAAAAACATAGTTAATATTAAACAATACATGCATGCATGTGTATATCCATTTCTCCCATGTTTTTGGTGTTATTTCGTGACAGCAGACCATGCTCGATTTCTGCTTCTCATCTGCTGTTGATAACTGATATTGCAGGCTTTGTTTAATATATATTAGCTATGTTTTTAATGTCACCTTGTGGCGACACGCCATGTTTCATTTCTGCTGCGTTTCTGCTGTTACGTTGTGATAGCAGATAGTACTGCCAGGAAATAAGCTTAATGCGGACGCAGTGGACAGGAATCTGCTGAATATTTATGCTTCGATTTGCTAGCATAAGCATTCTGCTAGCATTTGGTTATTAAGATGAATTGAATTGCTTCTAATATACTTTTAGTGTGTCGTTTTTACTTTCGAGTTTATTTCTCATTACGCCATCTAGCGATAATGAAAAGAATTACATTTAAATATCGTGAAATAAAATATCATTATATGACGGCATAATATACTGCATTTCTGATATTCTGCGTTTATGTTATTGCCATCTGAGACGGCAAAGCATGCTTGATTTCTGCCCTATTTCTGCCATTACAGTATGCCATCTAGTAAGTTGAATTTCTAGCGACTTTTTGCCCAGACAACGTGATGTTGTTATTGGCTTAATTTTGACTTGATTTTTATTGATACGTCATATCAACACATAATGCTTAAATTTTGTTCTACTTATGCTTACACAGTTTGTCTGACTTTTGCAGCATTTCTAACATCATGTCATAATGCAGATGTTCTTACATTTCTGTTTCATTTTTAAGCACATTATCTGTTATGGCAGGTTATGTTTCGCTACTGTCAGAATTATGATAATATACATGCAGTACACACTTTGCAAAGCCTGCCTTTAACAGACTTGGCTATTAGGGAGGTTATGAGTCCAAGACTCTAACTGTGCTGCCGGAGTGTGCGTTAAGAATGGAAGGATTTTTGGAGAACGCGAAGCACGAGGTTGGCACGGAAGCCATTGCGAGTTTCGGCGTGCGAGTCTGTTTTCGGTACCGGTACCACGTGGTCACCGGAGAACGAATCCGAAATGTCTGACGAGATCTCAGCGCGGAATGTGACTAAATTTAACGAAACAAATTACCAGGGATGGAAAATCCAGTTAAATACGTTGTTTACTGCGCACGGTATTCGCGAGGTTGTGAGTGGCGAAAAGCCAAGGCCTCATGGAAGCAAACAGGAGGTCGCATTAAAATCGTGGCTGAAAGAAAACGCGCGGGCGATGTTTCTTATTGCCTCGTCTATGGAATACGAACAGCTGAAAGCATTGTTGGTGTGCAATACAGCAAAGGAAATGTGGGATAAGCTGTCGAGTATTCATGAACAGAAGTCTGCATCGAACAAGCTCACGCTGACACAGAAGTTTCACGAATATCGAATGTCCCCGGGGGACTCAGTGACACAATACATCGCCAAAGTGCAAAATATGGCTGTGAAGCTAATGGATGTGGGCGAGCAAGTGTCGGAAATTACGATAATTGCGAAGATGCTCGCGAATCTATCCTCGAAATACGCAACGCTTCAAACAGCATGGAATAGCGTGGATCCGGCAGGCAAACGCTTGAAAATCTTCAAGACCATCTAATTCGCGAAGAAGCTCGGCTAACCTCAGAGAATGAAACTCCTGAGACTTTTTCGGCATACAAGAAAAACGGTGCGAATCGAAAAGTGAAGTAGGCGCGAAGAACAAAAAGAAAGAGAAAAAGCCGGTGGATCGCGAAAACGTGAAATGTTTCAAGTGTAAGAAGAAAGGACACTTCGCGCGCGAGTGCCTGACGGACAAAAAGCACGAACGCGACAACAGTAAATCACGCGCGTTTGTCGCGGAGAAGAAAGGTCAGAGAAAACAAGCAAATCAGCAAGTCTCGATCACGCGGTCAAAGCTTAACGAAGTGATGAACGCTAGTAAACAAGATGTGGATAACGGATAGCGGGGCGTCCAGACACATCACGCGCGAGTGGTTCTTCACGTACAAACAGCTTTAAAATGGCGGAACGATTTCTCTGGGCGACAACAAAGAATGCCAAGTTATCGGGGAAGGAACAATTCAAATTGAAAAATTCGTTGATGGTGCGTGGCGCGAGTCGAGAATTGAAAAAATGTTGTACATTCCTACGGTGAAAAAGAATTTATTTTCTGTAGGCGTATACACGTCGCGCGGGAACAAAGTGAATTTCTCTGGAAATTGCGTGCAAATAAAGAAGCACGGGCAAGTATTTGCGTCGGAAGTGAAGCAGAAAAATGAAATTTATTTCTATAAATTTCATTTTTCTGCTTCACTTCCGACCGAATGTTATTTCATGTAAAAAATGCGCAAACCGATAACGAAATAAATGTGTTGGAGGCAAATCTACGTGTGTGGCACGAGAGACTCGGTCATATGAACAGTCATGCGCTGCGGAAACTTGTCAAGAACGGGCTCGTAAACGGAGTAAAACTGACCGACAAAAGTGAAGTGTTCTGCGAAGCGTGCAAAATGGAAAAGGCTCACAGACGAGCGTTCAAGAAGGTGCGCAAGCGAACGACGACGGTACCGGGAGAAGTGTTTCACACTGACGTGTGGGCCGATGAGCGTTGAAACATCGGGCGATATCTGTTGATATTTAAAGACGATGCAACAAGCTTTCGGTACATTTATTTTTTACGACACAAAAGTGATGTGTTTGATAAACTGAAAGTTTTAGACAAATTAATCGAAAATAAATTTGGGTGATGCGAGTGATGCGAGTGCTGCGCTCAGACAACGGTCATGAGTTTCAAAACAGTATGATTGACAAGTATTTTGAATCGCGCGGGATTCAGCGTGAATTCACAGCTGAATACTCCGGATACTCCGGAACAAAACGGAAAGGCAGAGCGTGATAATAGATCAGTAATCGAGAGCGCGAGATCAATGTTTCATGCGAAGATTCTGCCGTTGGCTCTTTGAGCGGAAGCGGCAAATACTGCTGTATCTTATGAATCGATCGGGATCGTCGAGTGCGCGAAGTGGAAAAACGCTGTACGAACTTTGGGTGGGGAAGAAACCTGATTTAAAGCATCTGAGAATCTTTGACACTGAAGCGTTCGTACATATACCGAAGCAGATGATCAAGAAGCTCGACATGCGAGCAAAGAAAATGGTGTTAGTCGGCTACGAGGGCGAATCATCCAATTATGCAACGTCTCATCCGGATGGATAAATGTAGTGCGCTATTTCAACAAGCGATTTTAAAGAAAATAAAAACGCGCGTGTTATCGTCTCTTAGATATGTACGCGCGTCTCGCCCTCCTGCGCTCTTCTTTGTTTTCCTGTTGTGTGATTCTCCAACATTGCGAAAATTTTTCCAGCTGCGTTTTTTCGGTTTTCTGTGTGTATTAGTTTCCAATATGGGTAGATCCGAACATCGTTCGAGGAAGAGGAGATCTTCGTCAAGAGACCGACTGGAGAGGAAACTCTCACATCTGATCGAGATACTGACGGATAGAGATGTCCATGGGGTTAGAGGGCCGCAAGCCCGTTCCCTGCCCCCCGTGAATTCGTCCGTTCTCAAGACCGAGCGCCGGCTGATGAGCAAGACGTCGCGGAGGAAGTTGTCATTCCCGTCTTAGACGGAGATTCTATACCCGCTAGCCGAGAAGACCCAGAAGTTTCGCACGGCTCAGGTGTGTACGAGATTCCCAATTCTGTAAATCCAGACAGCGGAACCGACACAATCTTTTCCGATTCTCGGAATAACTCTTCTTCTGTTGTAGCTTTGTCTACCGAATATTTGGAGGAGGAGATATCCCCCTCGCCTCGGACACTCGTTCCAGAAAGGAAAGCTGCACCTGTAGCAGATGCAGATGCAGATTGTCGGCGGATACTCTATTTAAAGAGCTCTTCGGCTCGGACCTTGACTCATCAGAGGCTCTTTCCTAGAATGAACTTGTGCAGAGATGGCGCGAGCTCACGCGTAAGGGCCTTCCATCGGAACAGCGTGAGTCTCTGGTCAAGAAATACTCTCCCTCTGAAGGAGTAGCTTTCCTAAAGGCCCCCGGGTTAAACCCGGAGTGTAAGTCTGTTTTGAAAAATAATTCTATTGCCAAGCGGGATGAGCATAGCTGCACGAACCAGGACCAGCTTGGTACGGCGCTATGTGCTTTTGGAGAGACCATTTCCGATTTCTTACCTCTAAAACCAGAGATGCAACATTTTCTTGGCGCCGATGTTCGCTCAACGATCAACAAAATTAGCGATGGAGCTAAGATCCTGGCGGATCTGTTCTCCCGCCTATCTTTATCAAGATGAGCACAAATTCAACCTGCTTTTAACTTATTGGCCAAAAACACAGCCGATGCCATCCCATCTGACGAATTTTTATTCGGCGCATTCTTTGGTGAGGAGGTTAAGAAAGCTACGGTGATGGAAAAAGCATCGAAGGACATCGCCAATACTTCCTTGTCCTTTTCGAAGAAGGTGCAACAACTAATTAAGGTATCGCAGGCATCTACCTCACGAGCGGGAAACTTTCATGCCCCTATCCAGAAAGCGAGACCACGGACGACAGAGAGAGCAAAGATGTCGAGCAGATTCCACAGGTCGTCCAGGAGGACTCGGTCTCATTCGAGGTCGAGGTCGAGGAGACACTCGACCTCGAAGCAGGTATTTATATCGGGCAGGTTGTCTCGTTTCCTTTTTAGTTGGAAGCAGATCACGTCAGATCCAGTGGTACTTCAAGCTATTTCCGGTTATAGATTTCCTTTTAAGAATCATCCGTCCTGTCAAGTCTCTGAACCTGTTGTTCGTCTTTTAAAATCGGAGTTACGTATTTGCCATCAGGAGATTTCGAGATTGCAGAGCAAAGGAGCTATCGAGCCAATCTCTGACTGTGAAGGCCAGTTTATTTCGTCTTTTTTCATCGTTAGGAAAGCTTCTGGTGGTTGGCGTTTTATTTTAAATTTGAAACGCTTTAACGATTTTATTGTGGCACCACATTTTAAATTAGAAGATTGGAAGACAGTGGTCCGCTTAATTTCTCCAGATGACTTCCTGGCCTCAATACGAAACGCTTACCTATTCGTCTCAATCCATCGGAATGATAGAAAATTTTTACGTTTCCGTTTTCAGGGCCAATTATTTCAATTCCGAGCTCTTCCCTTCGATCTCGCTTCGGCTCCTTATATTTTTACAAAGATTTTAAGACCGGTTTTATATAATCTCAGACAAGAAGATTTCTTCTCGGTCGTTATTTGGATGATTTCCTTCTTATCGCACCATCTTCTCAGCGATGTACAGAGAACGTCTCCGCTACAATTAGACTCCTCACTTCCCTCGATTTCTTGATCAACGATCATAAAAGTGTTCTTACTCCGTCTAAATCTTGTCGTTTTCTTGGCTTTATTTTTAATACAAATTAATTTTCGATCTCTATTCTTTTGGAGAAGAGACATAAACTTCTTCAATTAACTTGTTCGATTTTGAAAAAGAAATCTTGTAAAATTCGATTTTTTGCAAGTTTTATCGGTTCTTTAATTTCAGTCTGTCCTGCAGTTCAGTATGGCATTATGCACACGAAGATTATGGAAAGGGAGAAGTTCCTAGCCCTTTCAGCTGTGGATGAAAATTTTGATGCTGAGATGAATTTCCCAGTCTCGATTAAGACAGACCTTCTTTGGTGGAAGGACGTCTTTTCTGATATTTCCCAATGTAATATCATCAGATCTGGTCGTTTTGTTCTTGAAATTTTTACAAACGCTTCCTTATCAGGCTGAGGCGCAGTATGTGATGAGGCTCGTACTTACGGTTTTTGGTCGAGAGAAGAAAGACAAAATCATATTAATTACTTAGAACTCCTGGCAATTTTCCATGCTTTGAGATGTTTCGCCTCACATTTAGAGAAATGTGATATCTTACTTAGGGTGGATAACTCAACGGCTCTTTCGTATATCAATCGTATGGGATCGATCAAATTTCCCCACTTATCTAATCTCTCTCGAGAAATTTGGAATTGGTGTGCAGACTGAGATCTATTTATGCGGCATACATTCCTTCTGTTCAGAATTTTGAGGCAGACGCTGAATCTTAGATCGTGTCGGAAGAAACAGAATGGTCTCTAAAGCAATACTACTTCGACAATATTCAAACTTTGGATAATATTCAAATTTTGGTCCTTTCGATTTGGACCTTTTCGCTTCGTCAATTAACGCAAAACACTCTTGTTTTGCGTTATTTTCTTGTTTTATTTCTTGGTTCCCCGATCCTTTAGCTCAGGCTGTTGATGCTTTTTCTATTAATATAATTATTATCTTAAGGATGCTACGGAAAATTATTACAAATAGGGCGGAGGGAGTGGTGATTGTTCCTTGGTGGCCGGCTCAGCCGTGGTTTTCTTTTGTTTAACCGCCTTGTCGTTAATCAGTTTATTCGTTTCGAACCCGATATTAACATGTTGTCCTCTCCTTTTAGAGAATTCCACCCGGCATGGTCCAGGATTTCCCTGGTAGCCGCCAGATTATCCGGCAAGCGTTTTTAGTTAAGGGCACACCAGCATTAGCGTTGGATGCAACCGTTGCATCTATTTCTGAGGCCACAACGAAACAATACTCCAAACCAATTAAATTATTGTGGCAATTTTGCAGACAGCATCATTTAAGCTGTTTTAAGCCAACAATTACTGCAGTTTTGGAGTTCCTGTCCTCGTATTTATCGTCTATTGGTTCTTACTCGACTTTAAATACTTATCGCTCGACTATTTCTTTGCTTATCTCCGAAAAGGTGGACTCTCACCCTCTAGTAAAACGTTTTTGTAAGGAAGTGGCTGCATTGAAACCACAACGCCCTCGTTATGAGTTTACCTGGGATCCTTCTATTGTTGTCTCTCATTTAGCTACTTTATATCCTCATGAGAGGATATAAACTCTCTCCTTGGTTATCATTTCTAAGAAGCTTGTAACTTTATTAGCACTCGCGTCTGCACAGAGAATGCAGACTCTTGCGTCAATTCAACTCTCGAATATTGTTTTTTCAGACGCTTTAGTTATTAGAGTTTCAGCTAGACTTAAGACTTCTGGAGTAGGCAAGCCCCAGCCCTTGCTCATATTTAAACCCTTTTTGAATAGTCCAGAACTCTGTATTTTGTCATTAACGAGATTTTATTTAAACTTTACACGCAGTCTCTGGCGCGAGAACTGTAATGCATTGTTTATTTCTAGTCGTCCTTCATACAATGCAGGTTCATACAATGCAGCCTCCATCCAAACTCTAGGACGTTGAGTTAAGGTGGAGTTGAGCACGGCAGGTATTGATATTTCGATTTTTTCAGCTCACTCTACACGCCATGCCTCAACTTCCGCCGCAGCCTATAAAGGTGTTAATGTAGATGAAATCCGATGCACAGCAAGCTGATCAAGTTCTTCTAACGTTTTTGCACGGTTTTACCAGGTCTATACCTCTGAAACCGGAATTTGTCAGTAGATGGCTCTAGTATTCAGAGTAGTTAATACTCTAACCTTTTCTTTCGCGCTACATATTGTTTTGACATTTAACAAACGTATACACTTTACAAAGGGACAACATTCATACAACAACATAGTTTTTAATAGCGTTGAAAATGTCGAGTTTTGTGTCAAATTATCACGATTTGCGGGGAGCGCTATTGTTTTGTTTTCATTTGAAGAAAACGGCAGCAGAGTCGCACCGAATGCTTGTAGAAGCTTACGATGAACATGCTCTTGGCAAATCGCAGTGCTTCGAGTTTAAGAAGTTCAAAAGTGGTGATTTTGATGTTACCAACAAAGACCGTGGAAAACCTCCGAAGAAGTTTGAAGACAGTGAATTGCAAGCATTGTTGGACGAGGATGACACTCAACAACCCAACAACTCGTGGATCAGTTACATGTGACACAAAAAGCCATCTCCGAACATTTAAAAAAAAATGGGAAAGATCCAGAAGATTGGAAAATGGGTATCGCATGATATCAATGAAAGACAACAAGAAAACAGAAAAACAACCTGTGAAATGCTGCTCTCCAGATACTATAGAAAGTCGTTTTTGCATTGGATCGTGACTGGGGATGAAAAATGGATCGTTCAAGGAGTCGGAGCCTCGAATGATAGGAATCTTCGAGATCGCGCAAGCATCAAGCCACCGTCAAGATATGACTCAAATGTTGCCAACTACAATGTGCCGTTTTCATACGAGGAAGCGATGAAGAGCAGTGAGGCAACAGAATGGATGAGTGCGATCAAAGAAGTGCTAAAACTGCTAAAAGCTCATGAAGAAAACGAAACATGGAAATTAGTAGTAGAGAAAACCCGAGATTAGGGCGATCGATTCGAAATGGGTTTTTCGACTAATAAAAGATACAGAGGGCAACGTGGTGAGATTCAAGGCTGTGTGCTCGAGGATTAAACAAGGAATCGACTACATGGAAACATGGGCACCGGTTGTGCGATACGATTCGCTGAGAGTTCTGCTGGCAATCGTTGCAGCAGAGGACTTGCTCCGGCTGGTGCAGTTCGATGCGCAAACGGCGTTCCTACACAGAAAACTTGAAGAGAAGATCTTCATGGAGGTGCCGGAGGGTCTCGGCGTGAAAGAAGAAAAAGAGTGTACAAAAAAATGTCGTGTGTTTGCTCGAAAATTCGTTATACGGGCTTAAACAGACACCGAGGTGCTAGAATAAAAAGTTTAGTGATTTCTTAAAAGAATCAATCATTCAAGTTCCAAGAAACGGAAGCAGACAAGTGCATCTACGTAGGAACTGTAAAAGATTGCGTTGTGTATCTTGCCTTGTTTGTAGACGACGGGCTCATAGCTGCGAGAGAAAGAAAAGTCATTGAAGCTGTAATCAAGCATCTTCGGTGCACGTTTAAAATTACAATCGACGACGCATCTATGTTTGTTGGCATGCAGATTGAGCGAAATCGCGCGGAAAAATCTTTATTCATACATCAGAGTGCGTATGCTAAAAGAATTATCGGAATTCGGAAATTCGGAATGGGAGACGCGAAACCTGTCAGGGTACCATTGGACCCACACGGGGTGCTGTATCCGGTAAACGAGAGCGAAGAAATCGCGAAAAAAGTACCGAACAATCGGTACGGTATCGTACGGTTGGATCGCTAATGTTTTTAACGGTGGTCTCACGTCCGGATTTAATTTATGTGGTGAACTCGATCAGTAAATTCTTAAATAATCATGGTGAAAATCATTGGCGCGCGGCAAAGCGAATATTGGCGTATCTAAAAGGAACGAGCGGATATGGAATTAAATATCGAGCAAGCAAAAACGCGAGCGAATAGTGGAATTTTCGAATGCCGATTACGCGGGGGATCTTGAAACACGGAAATTGACAATCAGGTATGTTTTTCAACTTGGGCGGCCCAATTACATGGGCGAGTCAAAGACAGAAATTAGTCATTTTGAGTACTACGGAGTCGAAGTATGTAGCGGCTGCGTCAAGAGAAGCTATCTGGCTCCGAAAATTGCTATTAGATATTGGTTATCTGCGGGGAAGATCGACAACGATTTTCGTGGATAATCAGAGCGCGATCAAACGCATGAAAAATCCGGAGTTTCATAAGCGCACGAAGCACATAGATATCCGATATCACTATATACGCGAAAAAGTGGAAGCGAAAAATATAGAGATAAAGTATGTTCCGTCCGAGCAACAAAAAGCGAATATTTTTACCAAGGCGTTACCTAAGGAACGCTTCAGAATGTTGTGTGCGAGTATGAATGTTGGAAAAATAAATGAGAATGGAACACGCTGAAACGGCGGAAGTATTGTGGTAGTTTTGCGCGTGTTTAGGGCTAGAGGAGATATTGTAGACGGCGTAAGAATCGAGAGTTGCGACTCTAGTCGAATAAGGGCGTTACTGGTCAGTGCCTCGACTGCCACGACCGAGAGAGGATCTATTGAATAAATTACTCTTAATCGCGAATAGTGTGCAAGTCAGTATAATCTCCTTTCCTTGCTCTGTCCTCGCGCACTGGCGAAAGCTCGTGCTTTAATACAGCAGTTGAAAAAATTATGGACGAATTTAAAACAGAGCCAGCGAGATGCATTAACAAAAAAACGCCAATCACATATGGTTCTGGTGGAAGAACTGAACAATCCTCAATTGATATTGCTGTCACCAAACCTTATGAAGACTGCGCCAGTATCGTTCTCGTCGAATATGACGGAAAAGGAAATTATTGGTATGTAAATAATTTATAAATAAATTTTGACTTTGAAAGTAGTATAATTTTATTAAATTTTTTAATTGTATCTCATTTATTAATAATCACTAATTTTTTTTAGAGAACGTGTGTTAGTGTTTGAATTAATATCTTCAAATGAGGACGATCCTATAAATGTAGATAAAATTGTAAATGTCATGGAAATTACATCAGGTGTTTATTATTTATATTATTATATTATGTATAAATTTATTATTTTATATCA
>JAJVSH010000053.1:628968-655406 GCA_021460005.1 Tetramorium alpestre
CCCCGCCTGTGGAAGAAGACAGACTCCGTCTTCTTGGCCGTCACCCCGAGGTCCAAGTCCCGAATTCTACGCACGACCTCGCTCTTCTTTACCTAACCTAATCTATAAATTCACATAATTTTTGTAATCACATATTTTTTTAATTATGTGTCGTAATGGAATTTACCAAATTCTATATTGTTCTTTAATGTAATCTATGTAATTGTCGGGTGATATTTTGCAAATACGGATTGCAGAGATCTTATATCAAGCACATATTGTCATGAGTTGACAGGTTATTAAAAAATTTTTGTTGTTTTCAGCATCAATACTACACGACAATTACGTATTAATGTCTATACTTTAACTCTGTAAAAGGATTTTCCAATCAATGCAGGCAATAAAAAGTTATGTGAAAAAAATTTTTGGTACCGCGTACCGGCTCCAGGAACCCCTTAAGTTAAGATAAAGAAGAGCGAATATTTAAAATTTTTTTTCGCTTTTGATATAAAGTCGATACTCACGTGATTCATTTTTGTGTGTACTTTAATCCTGCAAAAGGATTTTGTATTCTGTAAAGCCAATTTGATAATTTATATATTATAGTTTAGAATTCCGGTCTACATTATCGACCTTGATCAAGTTCCAGCATCAGTCCAGCATCACCTTAAGATAGACCGCTTATAAGGTAGTGGGAGATGTACGCCACAAAGAAAAGGACGGACTGATTATTTGTGGGATGCTATTTCTTTCTGACAGAAAGGAGTGGTGGAACACTAGTGGAAAAGAAACACATGCGCGGTGTTGCGGTTATTACGCATCATCTGTAACAAAACGTGACATGATTGATTCATTTTGATTGTCATTTTTGAATGTTACTTTTTGAGTTTACGTTTCTACAAGATCTGTTGCAAATAAAACAAAATATTTTTTTAATCAAGTGTTTTATATATATACTTTTAAAGTATTGTAATTTAAAAAACCTTATTTTTGTGTAAAAGTATACCGGGTGGTCCAGTAACTTTGTCCACTTATATCTCCGCTATTTTTAGAAATACGAGAATATTGTGATAACGAAAGTTGTTCAGTGTCAAGAGAGCAATAATATACTGGTTGTAATTTTTTTGCGGGTGGAGGCGCTTCGAAGATTTCAAAGTCACTTCTATTTTTTTTTAATGGGATATTGTAGGTTTTTATCCTTAATGTAGTAGCTGTTGCTTAGACGATTTTAACGATCTATAATACAAGATCATTCGGTACTAAATAAAGAAGTAAAAAAGTGATGTCCGTTTACATTGATACAACATTGTAATCGTTGAGTTTCTAAAGCACGTACACGTCTTAATGTTTCCGGACTAATTGTCTCACATGCTCTAATAATACGTTGCTTCATATCTTCTGGTGTGGTCGATGTTTTCTAATACATAATATTTTTTTATTGTTCCCCACAGAAAAAAAATCAAGTGGTGTTATATCGGGCGAATGAGCTGGCCATGAAATTGTCCCACCGCGTCCTATCCATCGATTCGGAAAGATTTCATTAAGTGTAGCTTTTACTCTATGTGCATAATGTGAGAGACATCCATCAAGTTGATACCACATTACTTGGGAACGCAAGGGACATGGAACAGTTCTTTTCTATGTGCACCTCTATCCTCTACCCTCGCCCTCCGAAAATAAAGGCAAACGCTTAAACTATACAGGGTGTCCGGTATGAAAGTTAACAGCCGGAAACTGGGGGTAGATTGGGTCAAACCGAGAAGAAAAGTCATCTACCATTTTACAAAATTCGCAATAGTTATTGAGTTATTAATTGTTAAAAATCGGGAGAAGGGATAGACAGCGCGGTGCGCGAGACATGAGAGCGGCGTGAAAGCGGCAATGGCAGCAGGAGCAGCGAACCCCCGCCCACGTCTCCCGCACCGCGCTGTCTATCCCTTCTTCCGATTTTTAACAATGAATAACTCAATAACTATTGCGAATTTTGTAAAATGGTATAGGACTTTTCTTCTCGGTTTGATCCAAACTACTCCCAGTTTCCGGCTGTTAACTTTCATATCGGACACCCTGTATATAGATATATGTACTCTATAGCTGCAGTCTACTTTATGCTACAATATAATTATGATTTTTATAATATAAAAAAAAGCTACAAAAAGAAAAAAACGCTTTAAAGATTTTGTAGCATCAAGTACTGCAACTTATGTCTATGATAAGGAGCAATACAAGAATGGCGCAATACAAGAATGGACAAAGAAGAAAGGAATCAGATGAAAAGAAAATAATTAAGAAAATAATATAAAATCAAAGAAAATCTCTTTAGAATAAAAATAATAACACTAAGGTAACACTGATTGTGAGAAACAAGTCTAGTACTAGAAAAGGTAAGAAATTATCCTAATTAAAATTATAATTTAAAATGGTATTATTTCTTTTATTAAACTTGTAATACAATATCGATAAACAATGTTATGTTGCATTATTGAAAAATTGTAAACCTTTTCTAAGTTGAAGGGTACCCCAATAACTATTTCTGAAGGGACAAATGCCGACAACAAATTCTGTTTGTCAAAAAGTTGCAGATGTGGAACAGACTTTTGCACTGAAATATTGCGCGCACAAATCTAACAAAAATTCACCAATACCGATTAACAGATTACTTAACAAAATGATAGTGAACAGCGAGCAGATCTGTTAACAGCGTTGACGAAAGATTGATGGTAAACACTAAAGTAGCTTTATATATTACATAGATCTGCTGGATATTTAACGCAAATCTGTTATCGGTTTACAATTGACAAATATGCTGCTAAATTGTGCTCTGTTGTTTCACTGTTAGTGACACTTTTGCTCTAGTATTGCATTCAATTTTATATTAGGATGTAGAATCCAAATTTTGGTTGCAACTGGAACGCACTTGACACAGTAGGTCCTGGATTTGACCTCACTCCGCAGAGAATAGTTTTCCTATTGCTAACAATTCCTAAGCAAATTGTTAGCTGGGAGTACAAAATAAACATCTATCTACAAATTAATTTATATACATATAATGATATAATTGTATAATGGATATGCAAAATCTTAAATAAAATGTGGCGAAAATTAAAAACTGAAACAATATATCAAAAAGTTACAATTCTTAAGAAATGTCCCTAAACAAATATCCCTAATAGTCATAATCTCGAAATCTTAGAAATGAGACAATGCATTTAGCAGAAAAAGCTGCTTTGCAACAACTGTAAAAATCGTAAATGCATATATATATATATATATATATATATATATATATATATATATATATATATATAAGCTTTTAATACTTGCTGAATTTAAAAGCATATTTTATTTAAATTTACGATTTTTACAACAGTTGCAAAGCAGCTTTTTCTGCTAAATGCATTTTAATGTTATCATAGAATTTATCAAATCTTTATCATTGTTGCGCGATTATCAATACAGAATTATAAAAAAGAAAACAGACGTGCGCGTACATACATATGTATGTCATACATGTATGCATACAAATAAATTTAAAATCATATTTTTGACTATAATTTATTTCAAAATATATAGTATTAGAAAATAATTAATGCGTGATTATAATATTCTAGTAAACATATGGTACACAAACAATTAGTAAACATATAGAAAAGAATTGGAAAATTTTTATATAAATTTTTATATAAATTAAACAATATATAAACGTTAACCTTATTATTTAAGAGCATCTAGTTGAGTTTGAATTTTCTCTAAATTGTAATAAAATTCTGTCAATTGCTTCTTGTCGAACTCTGTTGTTAACATAGATATTTTATCACCAGTTAGACGTAGTTGGAGCAATGCTACAGGTCGTGCATCTTTGGAAATTGTAGAGGATGATGATTGCACATTTAGGCACCAGTTGATGTCTTTTACCTTGTTAAATAAAAAAGAAATACAGCGAACTATTAAATATATAAATACATAAGAATTATTAAATATATAAATAGCGATTCATTGAATATATAACATAAAATAAAAAAACATTGACATTTTAAGTAATTGGGCGATATCTTATATCTATTATTAATTCTTTATGAATTTTATATATTTTGCCTTTATGTCTTTTAACTATGTGCTGATCACTATATCATCTTCAAATATAGTCTTATGCCAAAGGTAGAAATACAACTTCATATTAAATTGATATATATCTTAGTATTACTGATATTAAATGATGAGCATCTTGTGAAATTACAAGGAATTTCTAAGTAAAGAATATCTCTTCAATCAAGGATCGAATTTAAATTTTATCTTTTTACTTATCAAGACACATATCTTGTCAATTTAAATATAAAAATTTGTAATATTTATTTTGATAAATAAATACTAAAAAAAAATATTATTTAATTGACGTAGAAATATAGTTCATTCTGTTCTCAACCATCACAATCAATATGGATCATTATTACAGTTTTATAATTTAAATTTAAAAGATCTTTTATCTCTGTTGAAATACCTGAATAGGAAAAATAGACTGTTGTCTAAAATTCTCTACAATGCCTTTTCCGTAAGTCATCCAGGCATTTGTAAAAATCGATATTTTCTCTTCATCTAATTTAAAATTGTCTTTCATGACTGCTTCCATGACTGACGGTTTAACAATGCTACATGCAGCTTGCGTATAGATAGACATAATAGTATCCAACAAGAGAATCAATTCATCTTTTGCCAAATCTAAGGAAACTAACAGCTTTTCCTCTTCTTCTTCATTGAATACTTTTGAATCAATGCTGGACTGTAGAGTCTGGCATATGCGGTTGACGAGAAGCCGGAATTTGCTATTATCTACTCGAGCTACTATCTTCAAACCTTGCTCCAATCTATTAAAACAAAAATACAGATAAAAATTACACATTGCTGACAATTTATAATTAATCTATGAGGAACATTAAGAAGTTATCACCGAGAAAATAATATGGCATAAAAAATAATAAAAAAGCAAATTTTACCAATTTCTTGCTAAAAAGTTTGAAAGCAAAAAAAAACATTAAATTTGAAACTCTGTATACAAGACAGTGTCCATTGGCAGTGTAAATTACCAGCAAAAGTATAACAAAATCTGCTGATATAGTTTAACAGCAAATAGTCTCCAAATGTTGAGTAAAGCTTACTGACATATCTCAACAACAAATTGTCACCAAAAATCGAACAAACATAATTTGACATCAAATTTTGGTCAAATTTTGGCCAAAAACTAACAAGGTTTTCACAACATAGATTGATTGCCAAAAATATTTTCAAATTAGATATAACCAATATTAGATTGTAGATGTAGCATCATTCTACATCTTACTATGTAAATTTTATTCAATTTTTGGCAACAATTTAATATCAAATTGCATTGTGTAAACTGCTGGATTTTTGACATTTTTTTTTGTTTTTGTGAGATATTTAATGAGTTAGCAACCGAACTTCCTTGCACCAGTATTATGGACTTCTCTTTTCCTTGATATTCCCTATTCAAATTCCTTTGCTACTTTTGTAAACTTTTTTTTCTCTTATCTTTTCACTTCCATCCTTCACTTTTTCTAGAAACTCGTATAGGCTGTGTATGTTAAGGAGTTAAGTTGAGGAGTTAAATGAATATGTTTGTAGTGTAATGAGCTCAGGATTTGGGTTCGCTAAATCCAAATAACTGTGCAAATTAGTCAGTCTTGCGAGATTTTGGTGTTTTTTTTTTGGTAATTTAACGTGCAAGGACCTGTATACAGGTACACTGCACTCCTGTTATTTTTTTCTTTTTCTGATTTAATTTTCTTAATTATATAATCTTTTCGGTTAATCTGATTTTATCTATCATTATTTTTGGTATCAACTTATTGTTAGGTTATGTCATAAGCTTGCCAGTAAAATATTAAGCTGATTGCAAACACAGATTGCTATAATATTCGACACCAAGTTTTGAGCAAATCTGATACCAATTTGACGAAAATTTGCTAACAAATTGCTTACTAGGATTATTTACAATAATTTAACGCATGTACTTTGAAGTTATGTTGATCCAAGCAGCCATCTTATGGGCGAGACGAATATATCATTTTTCTCATAATATTTTGATCGTATCATAGCTCCATTTCTTTCCAAAAAAAAGGACTTGAAATATGAATGAACTCTGCATGTAAATCTCTGATATTTCCAATTCACTGAACACACTAACATGTTCGTACTTCAACCATAGATCATGTATGATTTAGATACTTAACTTGAAAAGATATTACACAGGTACTGCATTTTTCTGCACTCGATCGCGATGTGCAGGCCCAATAATTTGTCTTTTTTCTCTCGGAGAATTCTTATATTTTTTGCTAATATATAAAGTACCTAATATATAAATGTACATAAAATACTTATGTACATTTTAGTTTTTAAAATTTTGTAATGGATGAAAGTATCCTATTTATAATATAATACAGATTTAACAAATTTTTATTTTAAACTTTCTTATAAAGTCACTTTGCTCGATGCTGAAGATAATATTATTGATAATGCATAATAATTAATGCAATTTTTTTACCATAATAGAAAAAAATAATTTCGTAATTTACATCATTTCAAGAAGCCTTCTTTATAATCTTCTCTGTTGACTCTCAACGATAGAAACAATACGATTATCTCAAATAACTAATATTCACTGCTAATGTAGATTAACTTTAATCTCAGTTTAATTAACTTAACTTTTTATCTGGTTTTAAGAATTGGAAAATAAACCAAGATTAAAGTTAATACTAAGAATGGACAATCTGTTAAAATGAATTTTGTAAAATTAATTATAAATTTTGTCAGCAGAGAAACAATAGAATCTACTAACAAAAATATAATAACAGACTGGAAGTAAATAAATATTGGATAAAGGAGAGATGGGCTGCGTTTTCTAGAAATTACTTACATTTTCAAGGGAGAGAAAATGTAAGTAAGCTCTTAAGAGAATAGAAACAGAAAAATGTAGTTTAGAAATTTAGGAAAAAAAAAAATTAAAGAGATTAAACAAGATTTGAAAGGATGAGTTGGATAATGAGAAGAGAACGTTAAAGAAATTATGGATGGAAAAGAAAAAAATAAAAACTTATAAAGAGGAAAAGGAAAATTATTAAAAAGAAAAAACAAAGATAATGAGACTATAAAGTTAGAAGAAATCTTTTTGTTAATTTTAAGAGAGAAAAATAGAATAATAGACTACAATAGAAAAAGACAAGTAAGGTATGTGAAGAATGATGTGGATTGATTATAAACCAAGTCCTGCTTCTTAACTATAATATTGAAGTAAATAACATAGCACATTGTGGAAAGAGCAGAGAATTTGTAATTTCATAATTATTTAATATCTACTTCATTGTAGATTTTAATTTCTACTTCAATGTAGATTAATTTTCATCTCGATTTAATTTTCTTTTTATCTTTTTCCAATTCTTAGAGCTAAAGACAGTTACAAAAATAAGAAAAAGATAAAAAGTAATAGTTAAACTAAGGTTACAATTCATTTACATTTAATAGAAATAAATGACGCGTGGCTTCGTGCTACTAACGCGAATAATTAGAATGATTAGCGGAAAAATTGAATCCTGAATTCCCAATGGCTTCTCTCATACATCCCATTTTCAGCGAAGTCACAGAACTTTTCAAATCATAGGCCGGTATTTATAGTCGATTCTTATATTTAAGATCATCTTAAGTACAGTCTTATGTAGTTCTAAACCAATCACAAGCCGTATTAGCATCTTAAGACATTACTTAAGACGGTCTTAAAATAAGAACAGACTATAAATACCGGCTATAGTCTAGGTGACATTATAAATATATTATACGCAATTATAATATTATGGGACCTAGCCGCCTACTTTATACTACAACTAATAAAAATGATGTATTTAAGAATTCCATTCTACAATTTAACGGACAAATATTTTTTTGTGATAGAAAAAAGTTCTCAAAATATATTAATTCTTTATCTAAATTTATTCTCAGATAATTGGAAATAAATAGATCGTAACATTATTTCCCATAGACAGCAGAAATAAATAAGCTTTAAATAAAACCATCTTCCATAATGAAGATTTAGCAAGAGACAATCTCTTTCTATTAAAAAAGCAATTATAATTGAAACAAGAGGAGTTATGATTCACATAGTCATTAGCTTTCCTAAAGGATCAAGAATGGACTTGAGCTATAGCAAGTTTATTGAAGAAAAAATATAGAGAACCATCTTTATTTGTATTAGCTGTTGAACACATTTTACCATTTTAAATCTTAAACATACATGTTATTACCCTCACTGATCGACAGTTATATTTATTATATACGAAGCAAAATAATGACATTGAAAATTATATGAACTATTGTCACCGAAATATGATAAGGTATTGGCGCTTTTTGAAGCTAACGCATTACAACTAAGAGAAACGATGACTTACATCTGACAATCATTTTATAAGTTTGAATAACATGCAAATTAGTGATCAATTTGGGTTAATTACATTAAACGAAAGTCAATTTTGAAATTGTAAACTCTTGGCTTTGTGTCAACTGCAATTGTTTTTATCGAATGACTTATATATTTTTTATACATTATTAGCAAGTTCAAAACAAATCTTTTTCCACTCAGCGTTTCTATACATACATAGGTACATGTGAAAACCGAGGTAAGATAAATAATATGTATATTATGTCCTCGTTGCAATTAAAGTAAGAAATTTCAAGTTTTAAAAAAATTACGACCAACTAGACGCGAAATGGTATGCTGGATTTATTCAATGCTAAACATTGCTTTTTCGAAAGCGTTTTCCGTCTTGAAAAAAAAAGAAAAAAAATTATTCACTCATAAACACATATTCATATGTTAGTAGAGATTAACAGATACAATTTATCTAAAATCTAGATAAACGATTCCGATTTCTTTGCTTGTTGCAAAAGTTACAGTTTACATAAATATCGTGAAACGTACAATGTTAGCTGTAGAAATGATGCTCTTTAAATTTTTCGTCGGCGAACAATCATAACGTTACAAGTCAATCTATTTTCGGGAATGTATTTTGATTCGCAGAAAAATATCCATATTTTATCACCGATGTAGTCCAAGGTGTGTATGTGTCTATAGGTATAAGATACAATGTGTGTTCGTGCGTCGGAAACAATGAGGACTAGCAAGTAGGTGGAAAATATTATGTTGCACAAATGTACCCATTCTTCAGACACTGCACCGTTTTGTTTTTTGATGAATTAGAAACATTATTTCTAAACGTTATCGGTATATTTCCTTATCTTAAAATTCTAACGCTAAGTGAATATATAATATGTATGCAGGTGGATGCCAGTACAGAGAACACGTTTTGTTTCTTTACTTTACATTAAATGTAATAATCGTTATATTTTTTCAAAAAATACCGGGCTCGCGTGTTGCTATTGCTAATTAACAATTGCAAGAAATATTATGGAGACACACACAATCATCCTGAACACAGAAAGTTCTTAAAATAATGAATGTCAAAATGTTCCTTTTCCTGTTTTTTCTTCTTTTTTTTTCTTTTTATGTTCGCCATCTTCTCTCTGAAAATGCACAGATGATCTGCCCTGGCTTCACACTCGGTAGTTAAAATTGCATCTATAGATTAGGTCTGTCTGTCAATAATAAACATAAGAGAATATTAGGCCGTGGCCTCCTCCGCATCGCCGTTATTCTCGGCCTCGGCGCACTTCTCCTCCAGTCTCGACTTCTTCTCGGGACTCGCACCATCCTGTGCATCCTCCGCTACATCAGCTGCGGCCGTTGATTTCCTCTTTACACAGCAACTATCGGCTGGAGCATCTGAAATCACAAGGAGAAATATATTACTACATTGTAAATTTTTTATCTTCAAGTGCAACTACGACAAAAATTTCTCTCGATAATAATATACCTGTCGAGTCTCCGTTTTCCGTAGATTCTGCTTCTTTCTCATCAACCTCCTTCTCCTCACTCGAGCCATTCTCTTTGGTTTCCTTCGTATCTCCGTTTTCAGAAGTCTTGGAATCCTCGTCAATTTCCTCTTGCACCACCTTCTCCTCCTCCACTACTTTCTTCTGAGGGGTAGTGACTTTTGTTTCCCTAAAAATCATAATGTAGATATAATAATAATTCTATTGGTATATTCTACTGTATTAATCTATTAATATTCATTTCTCTCAATGTAACTTTATCTTTTAATTTTAATCTTAGCATTTTAACATATTTTTTATCTTTTTTTCTAGTTTTAAAAAACAGAGAAAAATAAAAATTAAGATTAAATTTGACCTACATAAAAATGGGCATAAATGTACAATACAAACTAACAAATCCCCCTTTTTTTAGAAAACAAATATTGACTAGAAAAGCATACATATTCAACAATCAAAACAAGTTTACTAATAACTTAAAACATTATTTTTTATTTAAATAATCATGTAACCTAACTTATCTGTGCCATCTAAATAACTGTAACTTATCATTAATCATTGAACATATATAAGCAAGAATCTTTGATAAAATGAATTATTGTCTATGAAAACAAACAGTAAAATTAATTCTATTTTAACGAAAGTAATTATATTCTTCTTATAATGCCGAGAGCCATGACGAAACCGCGATAAAAACCGCGGATATACATTTCCCGTATTTAAAATCGGCAAAGCTGTCGCTGGCGCGCTTCAGCTTCGGTATTTGCTGCCGTTTCACATTGCTGGCTGGCAACAAGGATAGCACGATGAACTGAGAGAAATAGAGACAGGACGCCGCCAACGGTGGCGGCATCTAACGAGTTTAATATTATACCCTCCCCGCGACCCGACCGCCAACCATTCCCCAACCTCTCCGCTGGGGTCGCCCCCTCGCGTCGCCGACCACCGCCGCTGCCGCCATCGCTACTACTACACAACCATCGCACACGCTTAGCCACGATCTCCACACTGACGAGGCTTCAGCGTGGCGAATCGTTGGACGCTCGCGGTCGTAAACGCGGCGTATAATACGTAACGCGTGATATACACGCGCGTCCTTTTACACGGCTTTCGAGGCATCGTCGTATCTCACGAGTGCGAGGGCAACGCGAAGGATGCCGTTACTCGCGCGTCTCGCGAGCGACGGGGATTGAAACCGGTATAATTGAAAGCCGATCAAAGGATAAATATAGACGGGACGCTTCTTTCGCGCGTCTATCGTGTCGGAAAGTCCCTTGTCGAGATTATATCGGGGAGAATTCCTCTCGGGTTGATAGAATCGCCGCCTCCGTTATCATCATCGCAGACTGCGTCTAATCGACGCGAGCCGGCAGGATCGATACACGTCGTCGACCGCTTTTGGGTCGAGGCGTGAGACGAAGGAAGGGACGACGATTTCTCTCATCGAGAGCGAGCAAGGGAGAAAGTCACGTGAGAAAGGAACCGCGAGACGTGGAGGGATCGTTCTCTTCGCGTACAGCGAGAGGGTGGTTGCCGCGAAAAAGGACGCGTGCATAACACGCGCACGCAAGCGCGCGCGCGCACATACATATACATAGACGACGTAAACAAACGAAGTAGTCGAGCGCGAGGGACAAAAGGAACACGAGGCCGCCGCCATCGCCGTCGATCGGCGGCGATGCGCTCGTCTTCGATCGTGCGCCGGCGGTCGAGAGGACGCGGGGGCACGGGGAGTCGAGAGGAAAGAATCCGGCGCGGGACGGGACGATGCCGCCATAAAACCGCCGCAAGTAGAGCACGCGTCGAGTCGGATAGCGACGCTCTCGCGCGCGCGACGGCAAGGGCAGGTAATTTTCAGCGATCGTTAAGCGTACCGCGAATCGGCCAGCGAGTATTGTCGCGGCATGAGAAAGAGAGAGCGAGAGGGGCATCGCTCGCTTATTCGTTCCCCCCCGGCGCGCACCACACGTCGCCCCTTCCTCTCTTCCTCGTGCTCGCCAACCTTTCTCGTCATCGTCTCCGCGATAATTCGAAAGCGATCGGACGACGAGGATGATGAGGGGTACAATGACGACGATTATGATGACGACGACATCGTCGTCGTCGTCGACGATAACGGAGCGCGGTCGACGGACGCGAGATCGCTTGTGCGATCGGGAGAGAGGAGGGAACCGACGCCGTGTAACGCGCGATTTTTCCGCCGTCGAATCGATACCGCCGCGTACTCACGCACCCGGCGGACGCATATATATACTTACTTGACCTCCGTGTCCGCCATACCGATTGATTTGATCGTGAGAAATCCACGCACGTTACTGCACACGAACTCCGTGAAAGCACACCTCAACCGACACGGCGGTTACGCGTCTTCTACGCACCGGTAAGCACACGTCGGAGATTCCGGTAACACCGCTGCCGCGTACCGACGCGCAAATGGCAGAGGGAAACGCGCACTGATTCGCCCGAGACCCGAGCGACTCGGCCCGGCCGGCGGGCCGGCGGCCTTCAAACGCTTTTCTTTCCCGCTCGTTTACAGATGGCGCGCCGCTCGCGTGGCGACACACACGCGCGCGCGCCGCGCTCGAGTCTACAAGGGAAAACTGTTCTCCGTTGGAAACGAATGAATAATGGGAAACACAACAAGAAATATTAGAATCACTTGTGAAAATAATATCTAATACTAGTGACGTATAATAAATGTCACAATAGTGTATTCTTGTTAAATATTGAATAGTTGGATAATAATCGAAAATAGCGTAATGTTTAATTTTTTCGTAGTTTACCAAATAAAATTTTAAATTAATTTTATTATGAAAAAAGGCAACTTTCTATTTATAAGATTGAAAATACTACACATTCGTGATGAGATACATTATTCCGTATCTATAATATAGCAAATTGAATCGACTGAAGTTGTATCGATCCCATATTCCTCATTTCTATACATCAATACGTTTATTGCGGATGAACCGTTATATTTATTCCTTGTTCCTCATGTCTTATTCAATGCGTCTTGGTCACCATTGTACGATTCTTTCTCGCGTGTGATATTATCTGCGAAGCTATCGTTTGTATCAAACATACTGTCAAATTCGATGCCTGCATTTTCGTGAATCCGTCAGTTCGAAATTTTCTAAGGAACCTAAATCTCTGGATCTCAGACGCGATCGTGATCGGCAACGATAAATAGAGCCAGCGGCACTTCCAATTGCGCTAGACGTCGGGGAGAGATCGCGTTCGAAAGCATTGACGGAAACGCGTCCACGTGCTACCCACGCCGACGAAAGTGATCGAAAGCGAGGCAGAAAATAAGAGGAGTACAACATTGCAAACGTGGCCATTCGATTATTCGCGGCACGAAACTCGCGAAGGCAGCGACATCATCTCGGTGATGTCTCGACGATGTCCCCCACTCCGGCGAACTTCCCCTGCTCCTCCGTGGCTCGTCCAATTGGATTCCATCTTTCATCGAAAAATACGCGCGCGCGCGCTTCCGGCTGCGCGTCGGTCGGCTTATTTCACGCAAAACGGATCGTGTTTTCGCCTCTCGCGCGAAAACATCCGACTTTGTGCCACATGGAGGATGACTCGCCGATATCGATTGGATCGTGACTCGTGCTCTCGCATCGTCAACGAGGGTCGCCGCCGCGTTCTTCGCAAATATACATATGTTCCGTGCGCGCGCGCGCGCGCGCACGCGATGCGCTTGGGAAAGTTCTAGAAGTTTCACAGTATGGCAGCTCTTCCGGTGTATGGGAAAGGTGCGCGACGAGTGGCGCATCGCCGCCCGCCGCCTTCGCCAGTCCATGTTACAGGTTGCTTTTCGGTCGCTCTCGATAAAACGCGAGATTTCCCTCGTGGCAACACGACGCTGCAATAACGTCGCGCCGCTCGCCGGAGAAATCGGCCTGCCCCCTCAAGCAGACCGTTCGATCTCTTTTTAGGAACAGGTTCCGTTCATGGTGTTCCTTCCGCTTTCTTCAAATTTTAATTTTAGATTGGATGCTTAAAATTTCCAAACATTTCTGCACTTAAAAATATAGATATACATTCGTTGGAGAGAGAGAAAACAAAGATTTTAAATATAAAAAGTGCAAGTAATATGAACAGATCTCTTGCATCATGATGAGGGGTCATCACGAAGAAATATATGATTATGTCTCTAGAGATCTTACATTCAATTCAGGATGCATTTTGTTGTAATACTCGTGTTTTGTGAGGCGTAACTACATTAGTTTCGCTAATTTCATAGCCGAATGCCTTTACGGTAAATATGAAAGCCAAGTAGCAAATCCCCCTACAATTCCCATTTTAGTTCTCGTGAAAAATATCGAAAAAAATATTAGGAAACGTATTTTAGGAAATGTATTTTGAAAATAAAGTGTCTTTCCAAGAAACATCCTTTGAAGAAGACCTAAGGGTATACTTGAGATAATTTATTATTAATTATCGACGCGGCGCGAGCGCAAGTTTTTGGCCGTGCCACGTTTGCAGCAACGTGCCATGCCGCCCGTTCCGTAAATATATTTTTTGTTCTGGCACACGTGCCGGTAAAGAGAAAAAGAGAGAGAGAGAGAGAGAGAGAGTTCACGTAAGCACGAAGATAACCGAAGCGAGCAGCAGCTGCCGTGCACCGTGCGCAGGTGAGGAGAAGAGCGGCCAGATGCCTCTTTCCGAGCATCTTTTGGGTGAAACCGACTCCGGGTCGTACCTCTACGTTCAGAGTTGCTCGGAGTTTTCGACGGAACTTTCACAGAGGAAAGCAATGCACGCATATACGCGTGCGCCCGTAGCGAGAGGGGAATAATCTCCTTCTCGCTCTCTTTCACGCGCGCTCCCTTTTTCTCCCTCTCTTTTTATTTCTCCCTTTTTGCGCGTTCTCTTTCTCTCTCTCCGGGCTGTCTCCCACGCGCTTCCGCCGAGACTGAAATCGCAATGATCGTGGCTCCCTTCTTCCTTTCGGCGTCTTTACGTAAGAGGCCATAATAAATTAACGATATTTGCTTTGTTGATTGTAATGAGGATTATCCCTGTGTCGACATAGACAACCGTTCAACGGCGTTCACTCGGAACTAGGTGCCCGATAAGGGCCGTGCTCGCGTTTTCACCGCGACGGCGGACGCGCCCGTCCCGCGGGGTCGCGGATCTATTCCAACGACAGTAACCTATATTCGTCAGTGGCAACACTTTTGCCCACCACTGTGTCGGGTCTGCTAAAGATAGCGACGCGCATCTAAATTTTCATTTCGCTGGACTGAATTCCGCGTTTCGCACACCGATGTCGCTCTTATTAAGGTGCACTTCACCATGCACTTTCGGGTCTAGGTTCCCGAGACAGCGGTAACACTCGCACTTATGCTCTCACGAGATAAAGAGAGAGAGAGAGAGAGAGAGAGAGAGAGAGTGAGAAGGGGAGAAGAGGGGACGGATTAGAATTAGAAATGGAAATACACTAGTGGCGGTCGACATGTATTTCCAGTGGGGCCTACATACGAATACGCTTATTAATAGCGCCCCGAATAAATACCGCCCCAAGGATACGCGCGGAGTATTACGTTTTCGCGACGATCGCAAAATCCGCACGAAAGCGCACGCGAAGCGTAAAGGAACCTATTAAAGAAATTTGTATAATGAAGCGGTATATTAAGATTATAATATCTCGAGGGCAAATATATATCTCGACTTAAGAAGACAGATCCTGTCGTCGTGGACGTTATACGTTAACGTATATCAAGATGATGAGAGAGAGAGAGAGAGAGAGAGAGAGAATGGAGAATATCGATTATGTGGTTGACATTAAAGTGGCGGAAAGCGCCATGCGATTCATCTATAGAATAGAATCCGAAGTAACGAAAAAAAGTCTTTGTTAGATGTCTCGAGCACTTTTTATTGAGAATATGTGTGAGTCTCTGAAGATTTTGATTTCTACTGTAGTTTCCCGATTGTACTCGTGTAGATTAGACGAAGAATCGAGAAATTATATTTCCATCTTTTCTCGAAGAGATGCTCCACCTAAGGAAAGCGTGCTTTCCTTCGACAAATTGACTCGCCGCTTCGGGTCATGGAATCAATAGAGAGCGCGTGGACGCGCGCATCCCGTAGGGTAGAATCAAACCGAGCTTAACCCTAAACAGTACAAGCGAATAGGTCCTTTGTGTATCTCCAACAGTATTGGAACACGCAAACAGTGGTATATATGCAAATTGTGTGGATCATCTTTGCGATATGGGGCACGTGGCACGTGAAAAACAAACAATGCATACATATCTATCTAAGAACTCGTAAAAAAGTTTCAAGTCGCAATAAATGTCTGTATTGCATATTTGCATGCTTTAACATCTACATATGAAATTGTTGTACAGTAAAAAATATTAATAATTTTCAAGATATAAATTTATATGTCCGAAAACGGTCCGAAAATGGTAATTGTTACTACATTTTTATATCTTATCTTCATGCACTAAAACAATGTATTAAAAGCAAATAAATTCTTTTTACTTGCTTATTATTTTCGTTATTTTAATAAATAGGTTTTGTAATTGTAAATAAAAATTTTCACTTTAGATAATATTTACTTAAACGTAAAATATTTACTTAAAATATTATGTTATTATTTTAAAACATAAAAATTTTTATTTTAAATAATATTTTTAAAAAATTAGTAAGCTATTTTTTTTCATTAAAAAACCTACTTTTTTTAATATTGAAATTTCAAATAAATATTTTTTTACTTTAGGAAAGAAATGTTTAAAATAAAATAAATAATAAATATAATTAAATATTTCTTTAATATTAATAGATATTTTAATATAATATTTTATAATAATATTATAGTATTATTATAATATTATAGTATTATTATAGTATATTATAGTATATTTAGTAAATATTATAGTAATATTTTAAAATAAAAAAATAATTTTCTTGCAAATATTGATAACCATTTTTAATTTATATTAAATAAAAATTTCTTGCAAATAGCACATTTTTTTACGTGTGTAAAGCTTTGTGTCCACGATGCTAGAACTCGGTCCGAGAAATGTGTAGCCAATAAAATTGATACTTTTCCATAAAAGCTGCAAATTGATTGGCTACAAATTTCTTAGATCGAGATTTCGGATCGAGTTAATATCGTTCATTTGCTCCAACAACGAGATAACTAAAAAAATCATCAATATTTTTGAATTGGTGAATTATATCATTGATATAAGAAAAGAATTGAGAATTTCGAAATTGAATGAAAAACTAATATAGCTATACTTTTATTTCTCTACAATCAATTATTAATATCAAAATTGTATTTAAAAATAATATTACAAAATTTTAATTTTTTAAAAAATTTAAATTTATTTTCTGGAAAACTTTGTTTTTGAATTATGTAATTGGTGCAGCATATAAATATCTTTATCTTCCTGCTTCTGATATTAATATCTTTTCCTTCCTGCTTCCGAGTCATCCGTTTTCAAGATATTGGCGTAGCACTATACGATCGGTTCATTTCAACTCGATGTAATTTGGCGCGATCAGTCGCCGCGTTTGGCGACTGATACTATAAATTTTTCGATACGACCATAAAACTCATACGCCTGGCTACCTCTTTTCTTCTCTTCTCTCTGTTCAGACTTTAGCGTGGCGTTCACGACGCGGCGGTGCTACATACGAAAATGCCGCGTGTATTCGAGCTGGCCTGACCCGGTCGCACCTTTTTGACTCGCGAGCAACCGGTTCACGATCGTCCCGTCCCTTCTTCCTCTCCCTCATCCTCGCCGTCATCTTTCAGTTTCTCCTTTTCTCTCTAGTACTCGATCTCTCTCTCTCTCTCTCTCTCTCTCTCTCCCTCTCTCTCTCTCTCTCTCTCTCTCTCTCTCTCTCTCTCTCCCCCGCCTGCCTAGCGCTTTCCCGTCGCCCAACCGTTCTAAAACCGCGCCGCCTCTGTCTACAGTTGGGAACTAATCGGCAAAGGATTATCACAGGTCAGCGGGTGTTCAACCTTCCGTACACTTACCTACCATGATTCGATACCACGATACTCAGTATCCGATCATTATTAATAGCCCGACGCCGATGACGACGACGACGCCGCCATTGCCATCGCCATCGCCATCCGACGCCGAAACCCTCAGATGAGCTACAACGATCATCCTCACGAGTCTATTTGCCAGGCGTTTCTGAGCTTTCGAACCGGTTCCCCCGTTGACGTGACTGACAGCAACAAGTCCCGTCTATTATCCGCCGACCGCGGTGTTCCGCGTGCCGCGATGGCGACACCGACATTCATATGGTCCGCACGTAAAACCGATTTATTCGGCGCACTCGCTTCTAATATGTATTCTCATAATTTCTCGAAACGACCGGGATACCTTGGACAATTGGCGTTCCCCTGTAAGAAATAATCAGTCGAGAAGACGCGTAACGTATATAATGAAAAAGACGCTCTCGCATGTAAACATTGCTGAAGCTACTCTCGTCTTATAATTTCACGTGTGTCGCGGATTAGAACGGTCGATTTCACTCGTACAATAGTCTGTCTGTTTTATCTCCGAGCACACCGCGGCGCAATGAAACCTCTCAAGCGGCAGTACGTGTTGTTCGCAAAATTATTGTAGTGCACGGAGTCGTGCCTCAATGCCCGTTTCAATATTGCTCGTATTCGTGGATGTGACTCGGTCGACCTCTCCTAATTTGATAATCCTGAGATAAGAAATACTATTATGATAGACCGCGGGCTGTTTTCTCAATCCCCACGGAGCTCGATTTCAACACAAGCTCACTCACTCACTCTCTCTTTCTCTCTTTCAAACTGGCTCAAGATCTCTCAAGAAATTAAATTAAAGAGATGAAGAAGTAGACGAACTGCGAAATAGAATTATGGATGAACGTTGTGTTATCGAAAAAAAAAAGGAGTTATCACAGTCGAATGGAAAATCGAAAGGGATTTGTCGACCAAATATTCAACTTAAATTATCCTATATTTAACAGATTTTATAATGTTTAACTATTTAAATATTTTTACGTTTTATTTATTTTAGTTAAGATTAGTAGATTTTTACGGATCTGCAAAATTCCGAAGAAAAATGTGTCAAAATTTAAAAAATGATATAATATCCCGAAATTTAAAGTATGTGACAAGTCAAATTTTCTTTTTTTGAGATTTCTGGTTTATGACCTTTCGGGACATTGTCACATCCCTCAAATTTCAAAATTATGACGTTTCGGACATTGCATGTCTGTTACTTTTGCGTCCAATAATTTTTTGGCGTTCAGTTATGAACATACAAACGCATACAACCAAATTTGTAAATTAATTTATGGATCTAGAACGCAAATAATTGAATACAGCAAACACAACCAAAAAGAACAGCGCGGCACAAACAACGTTGGAGAAAAGCTTCACTCAAACGCTCGCGATATCTTTAGAAGAAAGAGGAGAAGAGAGAAAGAGAGAATTTTTTTATCGCGACAGCGTAATGATATATCGGGTGCGGCATTAGATTGCCGACGCTAATTCTCGCGGTTACGCGTATGTCTGCGCTTTCGAGAGTGCGTTTCCCGTGCGATAAGTCGCGGAGTCGCGCGGGAATCCGACATGACGTTATCCGCGAGAGAGAGAGAGAGAGAGAAAGATAAAAGCGCGTGCGCGCATGGTTTCAACGCTTCCAAATTTCAAAAGCAACCTTGACGGCAGAGCGACATAAGTTTTTCGGTCGGCTGACTCAGAGAGATGCCGTTCTCGTTGTCAGGGAACGTGACACAATCGTCGTCTTCTCGGAGCTCGTTGCGTTTATCAGGGCCGGCTCGAAGTTAACGTCCGGGGCCCTCGAACGGTCCCCGGGTTTCGAAAAGAGACTCGAGAGAATGTCAACAAAATGAGATCACAACTGTTTTCAAATTCGAGCGTATTTCGGTAGGCGGTTCTCTTTGAGAAAACTGTCTTTAGCTCGGAAATAACATTCTCTAATAACAAAAGCATTGACGCCGCACGATTAGGTAGCATATGACTAATTTATACTATTTTAATAATAGTACACACGGCGTCCTATTATTAATGTCTAGCCACCTGAAATTGACCGCGTTCAGAGTTTATCTTTTTTCTTTTCAATGTGAAAGATAGTAGAAGGAGAAAGATTAAGTCTAAACGCAGCCAACTTCATATCGCTAGGGATTATAATGACACCGTGTATACATACAATGTTAAAAATAGGTTAAATAGAACAAATAGCATATTAATAATGACTGAACTCAAATCTTTCATTAACTTCTATTTAAATATATATATATATATATATATACAACATTATTATTTTTCCAATCTTTTTAAGATTGCTCTCGATTACGACTTTAGGATTAATAAACTGCATAAATTTGAATTAAAAATATCAAAATATCGATGCGACGCAAATGTTGAATTTTGAAGTCACACGACATTCATGGATCGGGGAGCCGTCGTGTCTAAATGGCTCCTCGGAAGAAGTCTAGCGGCGCGTTCCGCTTCTGTACGCGCGTATCGCGTGACGTTACGCTGACGTCCGCTTCGCCGAGATGGCGGCCTTCGGGCGAGTTCGGCTCCTCAGTTCCGGGCGCCGCCGCGTCATACGGGCGACGCAGCACCTGCCGACTCTTCGCGCCGCCCGTACGACGCTACATCTCTCGGCGACGCGTGGAAGCAACAGCTGAGCCGTGGCGCACAGTAGCTCTCTCGCCTCCTGGAGCGGCACTTCGTCACTTTCGCACTCGTGCGAAAAACCCCCCCGACCGTACGAGGTGGAGGAGAGTCGCGTCGCCATCTTTAGGCACGGTTGTGCTCGTCTCCGTCGTCGTCGCCGTCGCCCGTCGTTGGCCGTCGACGACAATCGCACGCATTACTTTGGAGCACCGTGTGCGCGCCTCCGTGGACGCGACGTGACGCGACGCGACGTCGGGAACGCGAAGCGATTTCGCCACCGAGAGCGAAGTTCTGATATCGACTGTGCCAACCCTCCTGTATCGTCGCGCCCGATTTGCATTACGTGCCGGGGCGCGTAAGGCGAGGAAGAGAACAAGTAGTATCCTCACGCGACGAGACGTCCTCCCTCTCTCGTGTCGCTACTCGCTTCGCGAGGAAGGACCACCACCGCGGTCGAGACGAGGACTGGTGAGTACTCGAAGAGAAGAGAACGTGCAAAACGGTGTTCGGTCGGTCAGGACGTCGTCGTCGTCGTCGGAGTGCCGCTGTCGCCGCCGCTGCTATCGCGTCTGTCTCTCGCGTAAGCCGTGTTCGCGAAGCGATTTATTTCACTCCTCTTCGTGCCCGGGGCTCGGCGCGCGCGCGACCATCAGTGAAATTTGGTGCTGCGTGGACTCTCGGCTCGTGTCGGCCACAGGAGCCGGGGGCAGGAGGGCGAGACATTTAATCGCGGCGCCCAAAAGGGAGCAGGCCGTGTAGACTCGGACTTGGAGGCCCGACGGACGGACGAACTGTGCGTTTCGCGCGTGAGAGGAAGGGAGAGGGAAAGAAAAGAGAAACGGCATCCCGTCGCCGTCGCCGTCGCCGAACAACGACGACGGACTGGTACAATTGACAGAGAAGATGGCGCGAGCCGTGGACGAGGATCGCTGCTGACCCATTTTTTTCCGACGCGCCAAATCTTCGGGAGTCGAAGGACGACGACGACGGAGGAAGAGGAGGAATCTCTCCCTCGTCTCCCTCCCCCCCGCCCTCTCTCTGACTCTCACTCGCTCTTTCGTTTGATGTGGGCGAGCGCAGTTCGCGGAGTGTGGTGACGTTCGCCGGGAGGAATATACTCCGAGACGACAGCGGAGAAGGAAGTAGGAGAGTAGGAGAGAGAGAGAGAAAGAGAGAGGGACAGCGAGAGAGGAAAGAGAGCGAGCGGAGTCCGGAGTTGCGCCGGGAGGGTGCCGCTCTCGCGTCGCGCTCGCGCTCGCGCGCGCGCTTCTACCCCTTTACGTGTGTGTGTTGTGTGTGGCCTGTTTTTCTACCGTGTGCGAATACTCGCGCGAGTGTACGTGTTAAACCCGTCTTTGTCTCTCTCCTCCCCGCATACGATCTCACGGTCTACCTTCCCGACGGTGGCCCGCCGCGTGAGGTCGTCGTCGCGTTCCCCGCGTAGGCCGTACCGCTTCACCCGGTCTCCGGGAATTGGGAATAACGGAGATAAGGGGGACTCGTTTTCGTTGTCATCGTATTATTAGCGATACGGAGCGTTTCGCGTGACGTCTACTCGCGGGACTGCTACAAAAAGGAGACGTCTGGGCTATCGGCAGCGCGTGCTGGAAGGTGGCAAAAATTCTGAGAAGACCGGAGCTCGGCGGAGCCCTGGCAGGCTCATCGGACGCGGACGTACGCCGACGAAGACGTAGCAGTCCTCTGGATTACCTCAAGTCCCGTGGAACTGCCCTGGCAGACTCGGGCATCAGCGCGGCAGCTAAAATGGGCAACAATGCCGCGACCGCCAACAAGAAGGTCGACGCTGCCGAGAGCGTCAAGGAATTCCTCGACAAGGCGAAGAAAGAGTTCGAGGACAAGTGGAAGAAGAATCCGACCAATACCGCCGGGCTCGACGATTTCGAGCGCATCAAGACCCTTGGCACCGGCTCCTTCGGACGCGTCATGATCGTCCAGCACAAGCCTACCAAGGAGTACTACGCCATGAAGATACTCGACAAGCAAAAGGTCGTCAAGCTGAAACAGGTCGAGCACACGCTCAACGAGAAGAGGATATTGCAGGCCATCAGTTTTCCGTTCCTCGTATCGTTGCGCTTTCACTTCAAGGACAACTCTTACCTGTACATGGTGCTGGAGTACGTGCCCGGCGGTGAGATGTTCAGCCACCTACGTAAAGTCGGCCGCTTCTCGGAGCCGCACTCGCGTTTCTACGCGGCTCAGATCGTCCTCGCGTTCGAGTACCTGCACTACCTCGACCTCATCTACCGAGACCTGAAGCCAGAGAACCTGCTCATCGACTCGCAGGGCTACCTCAAGGTGACCGATTTCGGCTTCGCTAAGAGAGTGCAGGGACGAACGTGGACTCTCTGCGGCACGCCCGAGTACCTGGCACCTGAGATTATCCTCAGCAAAGGTTACAACAAGGCGGTGGACTGGTGGGCACTGGGCGTGCTGGTCTACGAGATGGCCGCTGGCTATCCGCCATTCTTCGCCGATCAGCCGATCCAAATCTACGAAAAGATCGTGAGCGGCAAGCCCCGCTTCCCGTCGCACTTTGGCTCCGATCTGAAAGATCTACTGCGCAATCTGCTGCAGGTCGATCTCACCAAAAGGTACGGCAACCTCAAGGCGGGCGTCAACGACATCAAGGGCCACAAGTGGTTCGCCAGTACCGACTGGATAGCCGTCTTCCAGAAGCGAATAGAGGCGCCGTTCATACCGCGCTGTAAGGGACCAGGCGACACCAGCAATTTCGACGACTACGAGGAGGAGACCCTGAGGATCTCGCTGACGGAGAAGTGCGCCAAGGAGTTCGCCGAGTTTTGAACGCTGCGCCGGCTCGGCAAATTGCTCGCATCAGGAGGTGGATACCGCACGTCGTACATGCAACGTCGTCGTGGTCGCGTCTCATCGTCGAGCCGACGCGGCACAGCGTTCCTTCGTCATTGCCGTCGTCACGTTGGTGATTCGCTTTTTTTGCGAAAAAAAGAGAGAAAGAAAGAACGAAAGCGAGAGAGAGAGAGAGAGAGAGAGAGAGAGAGAGAGAGAGAGAGAGAGAGAGAAAGAGCGAAAGAGAAAGAATGAAAGGGAAAAGGATGCATCTGTGTGTGTAGCGCGCGCATGTCGCGTGTAACGAAAGCTCTCGGAAGCTAGGCGAATCAGAGTGAAGTTTTTTGGGTTGCAGTTTTTCGTGAGCAATACTGAAAGGAAAGGTGTGTTATATTCTGAAGGAAGAGAGAGAGAGAGAGAAAGAGAGATAGAGAGGAAAAGAAATACACGAAAGAGCACGTGACAATTCGCGCGTTTTATAACTGAACTCGCTAAATATGAGAGAAAAAACGCGAAATATAGTTGATTTGGGACGTTTACACGCTGGCGTTCAAGCGTCCAAAAATTATATACACACATAATTTTTGGTTGTTACATATGTAATAGACGTCACACGCCAGCATCACTTTTTACATGAAGAAATCTCTTTTTTTAGCCGGTTAATCGATTCATTAACTTAAGGACTGTATACTATATATATATATATACATATATATGTGTGTTTATCCGTTCGCCGCTTTCATATTCCTCTATCCTCCTCCCCTCCCCTCCCCCCTCCGCGTCCCCTGCCATCCATTGAAGATAGCTTTATGATCCGGTTTACGGAGGAGGCCGTATGTAAAGTTTGTTCCCAATGATTAACTGTTATCAGCGTCGGAAATGTCACCGTACCGAAGTTACCTTGTACATATAGTCTCTCGTTGTCTTTGCGAACGATGTTTCCTATCTCCTCCGTTCCCTCGCCCGTTTTCCCTCCCCTTTTCCCTATACGCGTAGCGTCGTCTCTTCGGTGTCTTCTCCAATTCTTCGGTAAGCACCCCTTTACCCCTCCTCCCACCATTTATTCACCCTCTCGGTTTTCTCTTGCATTACACACACACCCACACACGACAGTCGAATCGAGAAGGAGGTACCGTAGCACACTGCGAAGCGAGTCATATCGTGCATCGTTCGTTTATCTATTTGTCTCTATCTTCTTTATTCGTTATGAGAAATGTGTGAGAGCAAGAGCGAGAGAAAGAAAGAAAGAAGAAAGAAAATACGATGTGTGTACTCATCATGAGTATGATCTATATTTGTACAACTAGTCGTTACACACACACACACACACATACACACACACACACACACACACACACACACACACACACACACACAAAATACATATATATACATATATATACGATAATCTGAAATAATGTTTATATATAAAACATGTTTTCTATCAATCGCCGATGACGGGCCAATTGGGGGAGACACGTTTCTTTATAGCGGTGAAATTTGCGTGAGAAATATTTCTGTACACGTAAGACAGGCCAAATATCTCTATATGCACGCTCGTCATCGTCGAAACCCGTTGCATCCGCACGCTATGCAAAACGGATCCCTTGTATCGTCCTGACGTATTTTTTGTTATCTGCGTTGTATACCGGCAGATTAAGCGTCTAATTCTTCAATCGAGTACACGTACAAAGATACTCGCTATCTCAAATCGTATACAAAGAAAGGGGGCTTGCGGGACGATTTATCATACTCTACCATGGACATAAAGGATATCTTTATTACAACACCAATATTAGAAGGAACGAGTCTATTAAAGCTGCGAATATAGGTTGCTAACAGTTTCCTCGTAAAGTCGAGCTTCAACGTGTACACAAATGTTATGACATCCGTCGACATCGTAATGTAGATGCCTTTGAATTCTTAAAGACTCTCGTCACAACGCGTAAAATGAAAGAAAAATAAGCAGAACCCTGACCAATGATCTCAACAGTAAGAACAAGATGGAAGAGCGCAGAAGAATGTAAAACATGATAACTGTACTAAACCGGAAATGAATTAATAAGCATCGCGGTGAACGAAACTCATTGACATAAAAATTCGTTCAGTCGGAAGCTAATAGCAAACGATGGCCGCGATTACACAATCAGAGATCGCATTAGCCACGCACAAACGATTATCTCTCTCTCTTTTTTTTCTCTCTCTCTCTCTCTCTCTCTCTCGGGAAGATGAAGAGCAATCAGCTTTCGCGACTACGTAAAAGATCTTCGCGCATTGACGTCAACATCGCCGGTAGACAAAGTTTCGTTAATGAGTAAAACAGTCGTTCAGAATTGGATTGGGCACACGCCAGAAGCGCGACGTGACTGGCCGGATATCGATTCAGCGGCGATGGGCTAACACGCGCGCGGACAATGCGGAGGAAATGCGGCACGTAAGTTGACGTTACGAAACTTTTATATCCTTTTAGCATTCGTGATGAGCCGAGTATGAACTTTACAATATCACGCGTCTATGGCAATGCAAGTTTTCAAAACTCCTCTCGTTTGGTCGAAAAAAGGAATCCGGTTCCAATAGACGACGCAATCGACACGATGTAACAAATTTTTGCGTTATACTGAAAGAAACATAACGTGAATATCTTATGTTGGAATATACCACCCGATTACCCCTAAGCATGTCTTTGAAGACTTGCGTTGCATTCAATTCAATGAATGTCGATGTTACCGGCATCCTTCCGTACGCATTAAACGAGATCGAAATTTAGCTGGGAAATTATTGTGTCATAAGAGCGAGATCAGCCGATCGACGCGATTGACATCGTGAATCTTTGCAATCTCCAGTTAACAGCAATGCGGAATACAGACCAACAGACGGACGGCGCATTCGAGTCGCACGTACGAGTGTAATTTCGCGAGTGACGATAGATGAGAAAGGAGGGGGGAGGGGGGGCATACGTTTTCCCTTGCTTATACCACGCACCGGGACGTATATATACATATATATATGTATATATATA
>JAJVSH010000053.1:655665-680042 GCA_021460005.1 Tetramorium alpestre
ATATATATGTGTGTGTTCCTTCCTATCTTTATACGCGAATGCACACGCCGTTCGTTCGTTTGCACACGCCGCGCTGTGATGTTACGGAGGAGTTGGAGTGAGGGAGGAAATGACAGTAGAGCTGTTGGTGCGACTCGCAACAGCAAAATAAGCAAAGTACTTGGCGCGACTTCGTGACGAGATTTTGGGAGATAACGAGATCTTGACCGACGCGGTTATATATATATATATATATGTGTGTGTTCCTTCCTATCTTTATACGCGAATGCACACGCCGTTCGTTCGTTTGCACACGCCGCGCTGTGATGTTACGGAGGAGTTGGAGTGAGGGAGGAAATGACAGTAGAGCTGTTGGTGCGACTCGCAACAGCAAAATAAGCAAAGTACTTGGCGCGACTTCGTGACGAGATTTTGGGAGATAACGAGATCTTGACCGACGCGGTGTGTAATTTCGCTCGCGCGCATGTATGTATGTATTATACATACATGTACGTATTGCGTATACATATGTGCGCGTATATGCCGAAGAAATAATTGAAGCACTAAGCACAACAGAGCTAGGCCACTTGAGACAAGATTGTATTGATATAATAGTTCTACGAAATAGCGTCGCTACTTCTGCAGTTATTATTCGAGCAGTGCACTGGCTGCGATAAATGGATACAAATTATTTGCTTCAGTAACAGGTTTCTCAAGTCTTTTTCACGCTCTTTCTTTTTTTCCGTTATTTAGTTCGGAGATTCATATTATTCTCTCTATAATTTTTCAATTCCAAATAATATCACGAAAATCCGTTTGCTGTAATTACATAAATTTTCGACAATTGTATTATGAAATTCTCGACACATTTTTTAATATTCTAGTTTTAGTCTAAACGGATTACATTATGTTGTGATTACTAATGATTTGGAATTACTTATTTCGTAAAAGATTATGAATATATATGTAATTTATAAAAGTATTCTTAGTATTATTTTGCTACAATTATACAAAATTGTAGCAATTTGATATTTACAAATTTAATGTTTTCAAATTAAAAACAGTTTGTATTTATTTTTTAACTCAGAAGGACAGATGATTATACATATCCGAATATATGACATTTCCTCAGAGAGAACTTTCTCTGAGTTTTGCTTATTCGATTCGTCGAATCCCTATTTTTTTCAATATCGTAATTATCCTTTGATATTAAAAGTGTTTGTATCTTCAAGATATTAATATCACTTTGTTATAACAAGCTGAAGAATTTTCAGATAATTCATTACCGCGTTTTTTCTCCGATCCGCGATAGACATTGACATTGCCTTTTCCTTTGCATAAAACAGTAGTACATACTGTTAATTCGCATTCCTACACTGTTAAATTTATAGCATCAAATTATCAAATTATATTCAATTTGAGTCATTTTTAACTATTCCATAAGTCGCCACTACTTTCTATCAATATATCATTAATTTTGACTAAAATATGGAGATTTGGTTAAATTTGGTGATAAATTGCGACATGTTGAATAAGAATAGTAACAACCTATTCAATATCGTTAATTTTATCTCGTTGTTTTAATCAAATTGAGTAGAAACAATGTCAATCTGAAATAATTAAGTATAATTGACACTATGAATTTAGCAATAGTAGGAATGCGAATTAACAGTATATACTTACTACTGTTTTTTGCGAAGGAAGAGGCAAAACTCATTCAAATTAACAATGTACGTTGCTCTCTTATCCAACTGTTACTTATCTTGCCTATCGGAATTTAGTGAGAATTTAGATTTTTTCACATAACAAGCAATAGATATTAATATATGTATTTCAATTATCGCGCGCTGCAATTTAATTTAACTTTTGCTCTCCGTGATAAACTTGTCATTTCCTTTCTTTATCCAATTTAGGTAATATCAGAATGTATATTTTTGCTAGCATAGGTTTTGATCTCTTTCCGACGATTAATCCAAGTTCAATATTGATATTCCAAATTAGAATGGCTATCCATCTCTTTCTACAGCAGATACGATTACGTGCGTAATTTTCTATCTGTAAAATTTGATAAAACGTATAAAACACAAGATGAGACGCTGAAATGGTCTTTAATAACGTCAGGCGAAGTTGCGCCATGAATAATAACTTTGTCGAAATTTAGATGTCATATATGGAAGGTAAACCTAATTTTGCCGTAAAAATTCGTGATTATACAGATTTCAGAACGGAGAATGTATATGAGGGCATGCTGTTTGAGTTGCACAAACATCACCGCAAATGATTTCCACAATTTTCGTCGAAGACCCTGTTATTACCTCGCGCGCGCGTATGCGCGATAACCGTTATCAGTCATCATTTGCTATCTGATCTCATAGAAGACGAATCGCTATTATCGGAGGAAAGATAACCGTCGAGGGTATCGATTAGAATGTTTATTTGAATCGATCTATATCGTCTTGCGAACGCATCGATGAAAAATAATCGAATACCATACATCATATCCTACATTTATCGTTTTTGACGACAAATATTCTCAGAAAAATTTCATTATCGTTATCTTTTTTTTGTCGGTAACCCGAATAACGCAATTTCCCTGAAAATTTTTTTATCGTCAGGATTAGATGGTATTTAACGTCACGACGCGCAGAATTTTGATTAACGAGACATTCGAATCTCCGTGAAGGTGAAAATAACTTTCAGAGGAGTTACAGTTATTGGTATTTTAGTCGCGAAGCGAACAATAATTTTTGTCGGATAATCACGATCGTCTTAATGTTTCATTGTCAACATCACGGACTGAGGAGACTACGACGGAGCAAATTATCGTCATTATGTATGTTTGATAAGGACTATCCTTGTTCTTTCTCGGCAAGATAGCTCGGCCATTTGTTTCCGAATAGATAATGTGATATCGATCGGGGCGGCTTGCGATATTAAGGGCTATGTCAATAACAGCGTAGGCATGTCAGGCGCGTATACGCAATAAAAAGCGAAGGGGGTGTTCGTTTCTCATGTAAAAATAATTTTATCACGATCGCGAACTTGGCCTTCCGTTGATCGTACAGCGTATGGATATATGGCTGTCGGTATTTCGAAGCTCGAAAAGGGATGGCGATCACGATCCCTATGATCTGCAGCTGTAATTTTATATTTAATTTAATAGACGATACAGAGAGAGGCAAGTTTTAAATACATTCTCATATGTGTATCTTCCAATACACGTGTTAGTGCGTGAGGAACATCCAGAAACATAGTTTAGTTTATCTCGTCGTATAAGGAACGAAGATATATTTCTCAATAACATATCACTATGTGCATGAACCGAACAATTCCCGATAGGTTAAATCATTTTAATTTCGCATAACAAAGTGATGCAGTAGAATGCAATTGTATAATAATTTCTCACATTGTCCCTTACGACGCGCAACGAAATTTCTCTCGCGCTACTAAACGTTCTATCTGTCGCGGTGCGATCGCGGTTTCGCAAAAATGTTTCACCGCGTGTCCAATTTTAGTCGGCCAAACGTTTGTCTCCTGTTTCCCAATTAGCCCCGACGGCAGGAAGTTTGTTGCACCTGCGGGAAGCTTTAATCGACGTACGCGGCTCGCGCAAGCTTGCATGATCGTAAGCGTTTCGTGTAAATATTAGCGATAGATAACAGAATAGTTCGTATATTGTCGTGTTCACTGCGGTGTGATTCCTTTAGAGCGATTCTCCCGCTGGAATATCTTCGCGTTTCTAGACTTAAGTCCGACGTTGCACTGACGACGACGACTCCTGTTTATCTCGACTAACCTTGCGTTAATTCTAATTTAACAAATCCTTTGTATTTTGTTTTTTTTTTTTTTAGAAATAACTACATATAATTCATATCCTCGTCGCGCATTTCACAACAAACGCGACATCTCGGTTTCTACGTGTTTAATGTATGGAGAAGGTGTTTGATGTTAAGATGAGGATGACACTCCACTTAGCGTTAAACACGTGACGTGAATATGTCCCGAGCCAATAACAGTCTATTCAATATTCGGTTAATTAGACTAAACAATGAGATAAAATTGGTGACATATTGAGTCCTTACTCAATATGTTGTTAATTTATCTAATTTAACTTCCGTGTTAGTAAAAATTTTACCTTCCATTTAGTTAAAATTAATGAAATATTGAGTAGGAGCCAGTAGCGACCTACGGAATAGTTAAAAATGACTCAAATTGGGTATAATTTGACACTACGAGTTTAATAGTGTAGAGAACTTGCGATTAGAGTTAACCAAGGTTATCGAAATCGCCGAACCTCTCCGTTTCTTTCTCCGTCTATATCATAGCTATGATTTTAATCCGGAAAGAGAGATGACTAATTGACGTAGGACGGACCGGCTGGTGCCGTCGGTGCAATTCGGTGCTTAAGCGTTTCATGATCGCCCAAAGAATATACTCGTGTACATCGGCACGCACCGAGGAACACGAAGGTAGGCACACAGAGACAACACACGTGTACCTGCGAATTTTCCCCTCTCGCCCGTTGTATATTGTCCCCGCAATTATATTATTTTTAATTCATGTTGTTCGTATCACACACAGATGTACAAGTGTCGTCCTATTTATATTCATAGTTTATATTCCTCGATCCTAACGATCGCCGTTCTTACGCAATCGCCGCACACACGCACGCCATACATGCATACTTACATACATACACACGCGCGCGCGCGCGCGCGTCTATGCAGATATTCGCCGGTTATCGAAACGTTGAAGTTTGCCCGCCGTTTCTAAATTACATCCGGCACGTGCGCCAGCATGTGGCGCCTGTATTATACTTCGTCTCTTTGTTGCTTTATTGTGACTCCGTATTTCTGGTCGTCGCGGTTCGCGGAGACATTGAGCGTTTTCTTAAATTGCGCTACTGAGAATGATAGACGCGAAACACATTTGTGACAAGACCGTGTTTCACAATCCTTAAATCGAAACATTAGTCTTCGCTAAAAGTTTACAAATATATATATATATATTTTATATATAATTATTATTATTAGTATTATACAAGTATTTTAAAAATATTAAATATAAATTAAAAATATTAATAATATATAATATATATTATTTTTTAATTGGTAAATTATTAACTGGTTAACAAAATTATTTTTACATAATTTTGAAAAATAATAAGAAGGTGCACCAAGAAATCCTCAGAGACTAATTAGACTTTTTTGCATGTTTCGGTTTAAGAATTAATACGAGAGTTACATCTCAATGTTCTCAGCTACTTTCTCTACGAGTCCACAAGGAACATTTCCATGTAAAATCATCGCTTTCCAAATTTCTTTCAATTTCACGTTATTTAACTCTAACATGGAGTGACCATTCGACAAACAGTATCGCAACGAACGAGTTAATTTAAGTAATTTCCTCGAATTACGGTGTTTGTCGAATGTTCGCGTTCTCCGAGAATTTTTTTCCCCGTCGTGACTTGGGTCGTCCACGGATCCATATCCATTCTGAAAGAAAAAAAAAAATAAAAGGAAAATACATACGAAGGTCTCATATGCGTGTCGTCACGCGACTCCACGACCGCTAATCAGTTATTACGGAGCACCACGACGTTCACCAGAATGCGGCTTGGTGAACGCGTGGATCCCGCGTCGCCGCTTTATGTCACCGTCGTCCCACTTCGAAAACGCCTCTCTTCCGCATTGATCCATTCAATCTCGCTCGCCCCGTCTCCTCGCCGCGCCCGGATTAAATTGCGCGAGTAGAAAAGTGTTTCCCCCTTTCCCCCTTCCCCATTTCGCGAGTTCTTCGTAATTTCTTTTCGTTCTCGCGAGGAAACCTTTTCGTAAACACGATCGACCCGCGTCCCGCTATATGCACTCCATCACTCTTGGCATCCTTGAGGTTGCGTATTAATTGTTTGCTAAAAAGTTGCGTCGCTTTTGCGACGCTTTTGGAATAACTTGTCCATAAAGGCATAAATTTTTTTATTCATGGCGGATTAATATATTAATATAGTAGATTGTATTAATGTATCAATTGAGCAATATCGTTACACATGATAGAGTATTAATGACCTTCCTTCGTATTTTGACAAAATTCTGGCAAAGCAACAATAAGCGAGGCCATACGAAGAAAAACATATTGTGCGAACACACGTCGCACATACTTCATAGCTGCACATTTACTTAAATTCAGTTATAAAGTAAAGATGTAAAGATTTTTCAAGTCTCTCCAAGGCGAAAAGAAAGTCCCTCTCCAGATTGAAGAATCTTTTATTTGCGAGTCCTTGTGCCCAATCTTATCGCGAACCAGGTTTAATTTTCAGTTATAAATTTTCTGAGAAATTCATCACGTCGGTCATTACTCCAAATTCGTCATTAACGCTAGCGACAACGCCTCGGGAAACGCCTGACGCAACTCGATACGTAATTAATAAGACGATGGAACGCGCGCTATTTAGACTTCGCTTCATTTTCATCCGGATCTCTCTCCTCGTTTCTCTCGCCGCCGCGACGAAGTTGCGCTCGCTTGCGTAATCCCTCCGTCTCGTAATAAGTCTCTTCTCCGTCGCGATCCAATCCCGGACCCCTGATGCCGAAGGCGCGTATAAATACGTCGCCTCGAAAATTCCCGCATCTGCCTTTGCGCATTTAACGAGGCAATCATCAGATGCCGCCTCGCGTCTACGACGTCGAATCGTTCGGGATAAACAGCTGTCCGAGACAATTCACAAAGTAGATTAATGTTAAATATCGTATTTTCGTTTCGGCATTATCGATGCTCGGCTCTTTGCTTATCGCAGATCATTGTAAAAATCTTTAGCACTTTAAAGAGAGGATTGATAAAAATAATTTATAAGATGATTATATTCGAAATTTTGAATGTTGCGAGAATATATTTATAATATATAATCTTTCCCGTTTTTTTTAAAATACTTTACCTCGACTTGCGTATTCTGACCTCCAATTATTTATTTTGCTAATAATCTTGTTTCGCGATGATTGATGATATCTTTTTCAAAAGAAAAATGGGAGATGAATTAAATTCGCATTAATGAGAGAGAACGTCAACGGTTGAAATTAAATATCATTTTTTTCCATGGGGCTTTGTTCTCTTAATTATTCGTTTGAGAGGGCCGAAATTGAAATTGAACTGTTTAATCTAATTTATAAGAAGACGCAGACGAGTAAGTTTGATTTTCAATCTGGTGTCTGCAATTATCCAGGAGGTTCAGAGTCTCCTTTCTCCTTTCAAGGAAAAATCATTGCTTTCATGTTTCTTTATATTAATATGTGATTCCAAGATATACGCGCATTCATTGAAGGACCGTTGACTTTTTCTGAAAATTTATTGAGTTAGCACATTTTTTTCATGTTATGCTTTGCGTCATGTAATGCCGTCTGTTGTTCCGCCTCATCGATGTTGTTCGTGCTTTCGTTCTTGGATATCACTTTCTAGCCATACAAGAAAAAAATCTGACATTGACAAAATAATATTCATCTGTGACAGATAAATAAATTTAAAAAAATCTCGATAAATATTAATCTTGTTATGATTTTCTTATCGTTGGAACGAGAATTAAGAAATATTTTGTCTAATAATTCCTGAAATCCGAAAGAGCTACAAAGTCAAATAAAGATTATTGTGAATTATATGTAGAAATATATGTTATGAATCTGATTATAATTTTAAGATTAGTTTAGGTAATTAGATGTCAGACGAATCTCTTTCACGTATCATTATTATTATTATTTGTGTTATTAATTATTATTATTATTTATATTATAATATATATTATTTTTATAGATTTATTATAAATATATTATCTGTTATTATTGGTTACTATGATTACTATTGATTATTATTTTTTACCTTCAATTAATAGACTAGACCTATATTTACTTCTTTGCCATATCTTAATTTGATTTATTTTCTACGGGCGTAAAAATATGTCGACGAATGTGTTGCGTTCCTCACGTCCCTCACCGAAGATTTACACGCCATTCGCGTTACGTGCAGTTACGCGAGAAATGTAGATACGAAAGGGAAATGATTTTATAACGAGTCTCACACGTAAATCTCTCGATTAGCACGCGTTGTCGAGCATGAGCGCCTTTTGTACTTTTATGTTAGCATTACTATTTAACAGTACTATCTACTAATCGGTTTAGAATAACTATGTCATTTTAAATGATTGGCTGTGGATTTTTCAAACAGTATTTCCTTATTATCCATTCTGTATGGATGAAATTTTAGATTCGCTGATAAACCCCACTCAACTTTTATATGTTGATTAGGAGTAGATGTTAAATCATCTGATGTTGGATTGATAAGGCTAATACAAAAAGAAATAGAATTATTGCGTAATATGTATGATTAATCTTGAGTAATCTTGTCAAAATAATAATCGTTAAGCTAATGAGGGATGCTTCAGAATAATAATTTTTGTATGTTTCACATCAGTTGTATTTCTAAATAATCTGAGATAGGAATGAATTGATGGATGAATAGAACATGAGAGACAAATTATTCTTTTCGAGAAAATTTAATAAATTTCTTTTTTCTTGCTTATGTATATTGAGATTGAGTTTACATATAAAAATAATAACAAATAAGTGACAAAATCTCTTTTCATATAAATTTGATTAAATTTGCTTCAACAATTTGCGAGAGAAAAATATTTTTCAATGCAATAGTAAAAATTTTTCGCCGAGCATGTACTCAGTATGACAATAGAATGTTTTAATATCTACCTTCTTAAACATCGTACTTCGAAGAAGTATTTCTTCATTACTTTGTTCTGTTTCTACATTAGAATATCTTTTCCATGTTCATCAAATGTAGCAACGATTGAACTTGGAACATTTTTTTCTCGATGACAGAAAATTTTTTCTTTTCTTAAAAATTCTTTTCTCTTAGAAGAATTTTCTAAAAAAATAAAATAAAAACCGAACCTATTGCTTAATCAGTCTTTAGTCATTTTATCATCTATAGTTTCTTGCTAAAATCAACAAAACTTAAGCTTGATATAAAGTAATTTGTGCTAGTCGTTGGTGTAATAGAATTTTACAGTGATTAATCGATTCTCTAGGGATGGGGAATGAATCCCTTCGCTGATTCAGAGTTCCAGTTGTAGAGAAAAATGTAATTTTTTTAGGATTATAGCTCTTTCAGATCCTACAGTGCGCGAAATTTCATTTTCACAATATTTTTTTTTAAGAATTCGTCAAAAATTTATGACAACCAGTTAGATAAAATGCTCGTTATTCTTGTCGTCCAACTGACCTTGACTTCGTGAACGAACGTTTACGACTTTCTAACGATTCAATTTAAACGAAAGTGTGTGAGAGAGAGGGCAAGAAGCGCGCGTGCGCGATTATACAGAGTGATTCAAAATTACATCGTATCCCTTTTACTATAGATGTTGAAATAAATTAAAGAAATTGGCGTTGAAAATAAAGAAAAGCTTCAAGGATCTAAATAAATAACGGGAGCTTATTTCACAATTTATTTTAATTAGGGGACTTTAGCATGACATAAATTTAATCTAAGAATATTTAATAAGAACATTTTATATTAACGATAATACATTCGCATATGACAAGTCATTAGTATACTTTTGGAATGACGACTTTTCAGTCGTCATAATACGTAAAATTTCACTCTTGCAACGCGCTTCTTTTTCTGAAAAAGAATGCAAAATTTCAATTTCGTCACGTAGAACTGAAAGCTAAGAAGATGCTCGACATGTGTGATTTTGACGTAGCCTATAATAAGCCCGGATACAATCATAGATAACATGGAAATTTACCCGTCTGTCACATCTTTCGTTGTCGAGCATAGCCGCAATTTGAATTACCTTTGTCCTTTTCTTCACATAGAAACCTCCATCGATAATCGATGAGCGCGCGCCGTTAGCTTCGCCAAACAGCTCGAAGGGTACGCGCAATAATAAAGAAGCGGCGGTGACATTTTTGTGCCGCCTGTAAAATTTGTCTGTCGCCCACGCGTTCCTCTTGCTTTGCGAACTGCCCGGATCCGCTTTTGATCCCGTATACCTTATCGCTTCTATCTCGATTAAGTCGCTCCTCGCGACAAAGGCACGCCCAATTACTTTTGAATTCGCATTGATAACTCATCGCTCCACTTCCCGTATTCGAGGCATACGTTAATTGCTCCAATTGTTTTACAATACCGATTAAATGCGCACCGTTCCTGATCGTCGATTGACCCGTTCAGCAAAATCAGTAGCGCTAAATTCGCACATGGACCCGTGCTAGATTTTATTTTAGGATTTTGCTCATAAATTTTGCAAGTTGTAAAAAAAAAACAATCTCAAATTTAAACCTAGCGGATGTTTTTTTCTCTTTTCTTGCATCCTCGATATATTCTATGATGCTCATTGGCAACAACGCAGCTGATGATATCGTAATCAAGAACTTATACATTTCTTCGACATTTGATTACGAGATCTTCTTTTTATTAGATACTTTAAATGGTTCTTCAGGCACTTCGGACGCTAAGAGAAGAATAGACGGAAGCATTTGTTGTCAATTAGAGCGGAGAAACGTGCGATTGACGGCGACATTGCGCGGGCAGAATCGTTCCCGGCGGTAAGATAACAATCTTAACGGTATGAGTGGCACAACGTGCCCATGCTTAACCGCGTTCATAAAAGTTACGACCAGCGTATCAAATGATCAATTCGCCCCGAGACAAGTTTCATTGTTGCACTGATAGGAGCATCGCCTGCCAGCTGGTAGCATCGAATTCGCGAAACATCGTGTCGCGGAGTACAGCATGTGCGTCCACATGGAAACGGATTGTGTGGGCAAAAAATTAGGCGTGCATTCGTAATTTTTGATTTTCAGCGAGCGAGCCTTGTTAACATCTCGCATAACGATCTGTTTAGACCCGCCGCTCCGCACCGTATGAATTTGCGCAGACTTATTTATACTGGATTGTTTCGCTCTCCTGCGCTAGTTTCTGCGCTTAATGAAACATCACACGCACGCCGCAAATTCGCGGAATGTGATCTAAGAGTACATTGTGGGAATATTCTCGTTTTCCCAGAAAATAATCTTGCATTTCCTTGAATATTTGCGAGGACTAAAAGCGAGTGTCTAAAAGCAAAAGTATTTTCGGAACATATTTGCATCTGTAAAAACAACCGATAAGAGAGAATTATCTTGAGAATATTTTGGGTTTTCCGAAAGCGTTTTTAGAGTACACCTTTTGTTATCGTATGGTACTCGGAAAGCATTTTCGAAATACGGGACAATCTCGCTAATCCGGCATTATTAAAAACTAAGTTGTGCCGGATTAATGGTCTTGTCGGGCTATTGAAATATAAGGAATACAGGAAATAAATAAAATATTAAATAAAGTCGTAATAGTATATCCCAGACAGGAAACTTTTATAATAAATACACAATTTTATGATTTAATGATTTTTGTAATAATTACAAAATTAATTTCTGAAATGTATTCAGCAATACGTGTGCTAAGATAATTCGCTCTAATTATAATTACATAAGAATTTATTTTAGGAATCAATTTTTTAAAAATTACGTTATAATAATTAAATTTAGAAGTAATGATTTTAAAGTTAGATTTAGACTTCGTACACAATATATTATACATTAATTATATTTAAAAATTAAAATGATGCTCAAAATTTGTCTGCCTGTGCTCCTATCTGGGATATACATATATATAATGTATTTTTGCGGAAATGTAATGCCGCCTCGACGACGATCTAACGATCACTAATAAGCGTATAAATAATTATATACGTGTGAACGTTAGGTTAAACCCTCTTGCCTCATTTCGTCCAAAGAGCCGCGGAAGCCTGCAACAGTGCCCTGTGGCAGATTATTGGACGTGCTGGATTATCAAAGTGCCGGATTAGCGAGATCTGTAATCTTGCATTGTAGTCTTGGAATTATTTTCGCGGATTGTTCTCAATCTCGTGTCCAATACTTGGAGAGGCACGCATCGCTTTGCTCGCACTTCGTTCGCCTCTGCGAAACGTGACTGAGACGTTTTTGTGAAATGCCGTACAAATCGTGACATATCCCTCGTCGCGCAAGGATTCGTGCCGTTCGGCTCGCGGAGCGATGCGCGTGGTACGACACATCACTCCAAGTGGAAGCTATTCGTAAACATTTGACGCAATCCCGACAGTGGTAGTCTCTGCACAAGTCGTTAATGCATCGCTCGCTTTTACTGCAGTGACGTAATCCGTAACGTCGGTCGCGATGCCTCTCAACACGGCGTCAAGAAGTCAGGATCGTTTCTCAAGGGCGATGATAAAAATCTGTCGTGAAAAGCTGCTATCATGCCGCGATAATCAGTGACAGTTCAATGTGGATGGGATAATTCTTTACATTTGTTGTAAAAGTTTCGATACGTACATTTTTATCGTTCGCAGTGGAAAATGAGATATTTTACATATGTTTTCGGGATAAATTCACAGCGCCTACATAAATAACGATAATTGCCAAAGACATGTTGAATTTTTGGATTATCACGTGGCATGGATAGACTCGATATATTAGGAAAATATCTATTTACCTCAAGTCACATTGGATTTTTCATGAGCCTATTGCTTCATTTTACATATTGCTTGTTCTCCTATTTTTATTTCTATTGCATCCATCGTTTGCTGTTGTTTTGTTATTTTGATTACTTGTATTCAAATAATTTATGAAACGTTGTAATCTTGTACTCTTTTTCATTCTGATGCGTCGTGCCACGTGATTTCGTCTTTACATAAAAATCGCTTTTTATTATTGCCAATTATTTGCGGTTTTCCTTTAGCTAGGCCTCAGGAATGCAAATACAATTTTTTCCGCTCCCTCGTTTGCAGACCAGCTAACCTTGATAAAGTTCGTTGCTTTGCGTGCACAATGCTCGACCTCCGAAGGCCACGGAATTCATTAAATGTCACAGAACGCCCGCATAATTTTTCACGATAAGTCACTCGAAAGTATTCGTATTCATGTTGGCTAAAATATTTTAACGCGCACAATTATAAATAAAATTTTCTGTTTATATCGTGATTGCGAGAAAACGTAGAGAACTTGTCATGTAAATTTAATTCGAGTCGTCCTCCGCCTTGAAAATCTCAGAAATATATAATATAAAATTATACTGTAGCTTTTTCAAATAATTATCTATAACAATTTGTAATTTACCCTTGTAGAATTGTTTCTCAACATTTTCATTCTCACATTGATAGCATAAATGAATGAACGGGTAATTTGAATTTTACAGAAAATTAAATTATAGAAAAGATAAAAATAAAAAAGATAAAAATTGATTAAATATTTGTCGAAACACGGTTATTTTACAACGTTTATTAAATTTTTTTTTATATCAGTAACATTTATATATCGTAAATCCGTCCGCAATCGTATCAATTATTTACAGAAAAGTAACGCTCCTATATTAAACTAATCACGATTCACTGTGATCTCAGTTTAATATTTACCCACGTGCAATGTGAAACGTTAAACGTAAGCTGGAAAAATGTTTTGATTTCACGTTTCCATTCCACGTTACTTTGAAATACAACAACAGGAAATCACTAATAAATTTTTCCGTCTTGCGGGGGCTTATTCTCAATTTCTTAGGAAATATTTATGATTATTGGGAACGAGTTTGGAAAATGAGCTCGTCGTAGACTCCAAGAATAAAAGTACATGTACACAAACGACGTGTATTCTCAAGGATCAATGCAATAACATTGATGCAGAGTTCCGAACTCTTTTCATCTAACTTTCATTATCTCTTTGCATTCAAGTTGCGCATCGTTCGATCGAGTCTATCGATAAAGACAAGCCTCCGAACTCTGGTGTAATATCAAAGAGTTGTCTCTATAATTGGAAATGTCAACGCGCGGGCGAGTTTCGTGCACAGAAAATAGCTTTTTAATTACTAACAATTTATAGGACGTCATTACAAACGGTTGATTATATTATCTTTCCTTATATTTGATCTGCAATAAGAGATAATGAAAATTTTATATTAAAAACAGTCGACGTTTCTCTCCCTTTCTTCGTCGTTCGGTAATATTAGAATTAAATGAGCATTTTAATACTTCAATAGAGAGAGTCTCGAGGGCTCGATATTGTCTGATCTTAATCAAACGACTTGTCATGTCTGGGCACCAGATGCGGCATTGGATACCGGGCGACTATCGCAATTATGCAGTAGCACTTCGCGACCGTTTCATCTGTCATTAGAACGATCGTTATACACCTTCGGAACAGACATCCATAAATTTCAATGTCGTTTCATTAGGTTTGGATGGTTCTTTCATACCTCACGCGAAACGGAAAATGATTTGAGACCGTCGCGTCGGATCTTGGGATACGATGAGGCTAGAAGTGAAAATTAACAAATGGGCCGATTACTCGCGGGCAAGTATTTTGCTACGTTAATGTAATTGCTCTTCAGTGCGTATCGCACGCCTTTGAAGATCCTCGCGCCGCGGATTCTAACGCGATCGTGCAATGAATGAAGTCTGTGTATAAACTCGGCGGGCAGGTATAGCTCAGTGGCCATTAGTTTGAGTGGTTTATATGTACTTAAATGCTTTGACTTTTCGAGGACAATCGCTCAATGACGAAGCACTTCATTGAGCTCCGCTTCGGCAATTCGCGCACCGCGCCGTGCGGTATATTTGTCGTTAATCTGTGTACGTATCTTTCAAATCAATTCCCCGTGGAATGCAATTCGATGAAACAACAGATTTTTTTCACATAGTTAAAATTACTTTTGAACGTGTGTTTTCATTTTTTTTAATGGAATCGAACGTACACTTTTTCTTGGGGACTAGGCATCAAAAAAGATGTTTTTAATAATAAAGAACAGCATTTGCTTCAATAAAATCTCTGAGAGGATATGAAATAGTTATAAAGAGTAAAAAAAGTGTGAAATTGATATGAATAAGACTCGAGAATTACATCGAGAAATCTTAAACAACTTTTTCGCGTTTAAAAGAGACAACATTTAAATCGTTAACTCCTTACATCTTTCCAGTTCACGGTTATCTACGAGCCTCGATTTGTCCTTTTTTTTACGGAGCTTAGGGGTTTGATCCCTTCTAATGACTCTTCTCGAATTTCGAGGGGCTGGCTTGAGAGAAAATCGCATCTCCACGTGGGGTGAATCAGATCTGATCCAAAGATGGAAGTTCGTCTTTATTTCGCGACGCGGCGCTTAGATTTGAATTAATGATAATCCATGGATTAAACAAACTAATCTCGCTGCAACAATCCGCAGTGTTGCTGTTTGGTAATCTCAGACTTGCCTTTCATTGATCTTTACCCATTGATCAATCATGTACTGCGCGATATCGCTTTCGGCGTGAATATATATTTTCGCGGAACGCGAAACGCAACACTCGAATCTTCAGAAGTCGGGAATCTTTGAGTACTACATTTCGTAAGTTGAACTTCACAATCATGCCACTTGCTAAAGAAATCCAAGGAGGAAATCTTTATCCAGCCAAACTTGATTAGAAGCAAAATTTATGTACTTCAGTCTGTTCTGGAGCTCTTCAATCTTTGTCGTCGAATAGCTTGTCAATTTAAAATGCCTCGAAAATGTAACACGAATTCGCCGCTTTTCTCATTCTTTTATTTCGATTTCATTCGCTGTCAAAGTCTTCGCGGAGTCTCTTTATAGGATCTGTTGCAATAATTTTTCGTTTTTCGAAACAACTTCTTAAATGTCACTGCGAATGGGAGGACCGACTTGAAATATGACAGATCTTTCGTCTCGTTTTCGTCTCGTCTTTACTAGATTTATTTTCCTGAAGAATCTCACACAAGAAGTCGCATTGCCAAGTTTAATTTCTCAACTTGAATCTTCCTCTGTATCGATTTTATTTCTTATATTCTTAGATAACTATATGTAGTTTTCAAAAAGAAGACACTTCTTTTTTCTTCGTCATTTCTGGTCGCGGTGAGAGATTAAAGAATCATTAGGGACAGCCGTTCTCGGACGAATAAATTTAAAATCTTGGTCGAATATAAAAGAGTTCCCAAAATAAGCGAGAGTTTATTTAATGACAGTTTTTTTTAATCTGATTATTTTTTTTAGTAAAAATAACGATATTATAAAATTTTATAGTAACTAAATGTCAGAAGGATAAAATTTTTATATTGATAAGATTGATCTAAAACAAAGATCTGTTATTCGCCATTTATATCTTGTTTATTTAAGTGTTATTTTGATAAAAATCCTTTTTTTAAATTATTTCATAAAATATTTCTGCAATAGCTTGACCTTTCTTTTCCTGGAAAAATCTATTAAAAGAAGATATTTCCCTTTTCACATAAAGAATTCGCTACTGAAAACTTTCCTTTAGACATTTTGTATATCTATAAAATTACGTCGACGCATGAGGAAATGATTTCCACGTTAATCGTGGGCGACGACGATGCTCGCGAAAATCTATTCAGACGCCGAAAGCGTTAAATCGTATTCACGCATGTGCATAATTGTGTATGATATAATAGGTAAAATCCAACAGTTCGTAACAGCTCCACTCACGATAATTGTAGGCATGTAATATTATATCTCCATTTCGCGCCGCATTTTGTGCTGGATATATTTAGATTTTGTTTGTTTAACACGAAGACCGCCTTCGATCTTGGCAGAGAGGTGACAATCAGTTAAAACTGAAAACATTAAAATTGAAAACTTGCAGCAAAGTCAGCTTTGGTCGAGATTAATCCTAGTAGAAAGAGCTCTGAAATGGAGCAGAATAAAAAAAATATTAAAAAATTGTCACAGTTACTAATGTGTTGAAAACACATGTAGAAACAAATATAATTCTGAAAATGGCCATCATAAAATTAATTATTTTTATAACAGCACAAAACTTGTAGCTATATTGCAGTAATGTTGCAACAAGATTACAATCTTGCAGTAATATTGCTGCAATATAACTGCAAGTTTTGTGCTGCTTTGGAAGGGAGAGATGTAAAAAAAAATAAGTAATGAAATGAATTGAGTATAAAATCTTAACGAAACATTGAAAATGACTAATATTGGGCTTTATCTTTCGGGCTTTATCTGCTAGAATTAATGTCAAATATTTCGACAGAAAATTAAATAGAGTCGGAAAACGGCATGCTCGCGATCGAGAGAGCGAGCGAAATTTTCCTTCATCAGTCGAATCTGTCTGCGTATTTTGTCGGGTGTTAATGATTCGGTTATAGGATCGGCAAATATTTAATCGAACGCACGAAACACCTCAAATGCCACCTGATTACGCTCTCACACGCGTGGTACGCGGATGCGTACGCGCAAGCATGCACGATATAACGCGCATTCGCGATCCTGGCGTTTTTGTCGCCCGCGCTCTGTCATCCGCGGAATTTCGATATGGCGAATAATCGCGATCGATGATAGGCGATAAACATTGACAGAATCCTTGATACGAGAGGGCGAAAAGTGCGTTTCACGACGCACACGACGAAAAATATGAGCGTACGAGCGAGAAATCCGCTGGACGGGCTGAAATTTTTTGGTGTTTTTATGTCGCGTCAATCAGCGTGTGAGAACGAAATAGGGCAGATAAATTCTCGCGCCAGTGGAAATTTTATTTTCGGCCCTTGTCCCGAACTGATATTTTCATCCAAAGTGCGCAATACTCGCGATGCTGGACTTGTTTGCTTTGAGAATTAATCGCATTTGCGAAAACAGTCAACCTAAGCGTTAATTGGCCCATCGAAAATAACATTGTGCACATTTGTCGCGAATCATGACCCAAATATTACTTATTTTTGAAAACGGGATTCTTGGTATAACAGAGAGAAAATAACAATGTATTTCTGAATCTCGTTGCGACATAAAAAAAAGAGATATAAATGTTGAAACAAAATCGACGTAAAAGATGTGTCATTAACAAATGACAATATTCTATTATAAGGAAGAGAAAAATAACGAAATTTAAAAGATTCTATTTAATATATTTAAATTATATTTAATTACATTTATCTGTATATTATATTATATTAGAAAAGAATTTTATGACAATGTTACGTATAGTACAAATATCATAATTGTAATCTAATTGGCAATGTCGGCCGTGACTTCATCAGATCAATTAAGGTTTAAGTGAGAGGTGGACGCAAATTGACGCAAAGTATGTTCTTCAAAAAGTATATTCTTCAGCTAGGTCAGAAGAATAGAATCGAGATTGTTCATGGCCAAATAACACACCTCTATAAAAATTTCCGAAATAAACATCTCAATATATAATCATGAAAGAGAGAGAGAAAGAGAGAGAAGAGACAGGCGATCTGGAAAGGATCGGTAACATTATTGGAGATCTGATTTATATTACTGTGAAATAAATAGCTCGTTTAAGAGTAACTTGAAAAACCTGAATTCTTCTACTGTACCCATACTGATTTCATTGATTTCATTTCCCTAGCATGCGTGCGTGCGTGCGTGCGTGCGTGCATGTGTGTCTTCAACCCGTGCACTCTTGGAAGGATCGCGCGAAATCGACGATGTATCTGTTAACACGGTCCTGCCAGGAGAGACGACACGTCCAAGCACTGCGTCGCGTAGCGCGCTCATCCGATCGTTCGTCCTTCGCGCGATTTGCGAGCGTAAATCACAATCCGCGCGAATTTCGGCATCTCGCGATTTTCGGTACATTGCTCTCGCAAAGGATAAAACGAAACGGGACAGACCTCGAGATATGCGCGAGACGTCGCGAAGCGATTCGTGAGGAATCTATGGAGTGCCAGTGAGATTCTGTAGCTGTGCGGCCATCTGATCTCTCGCGAAATTTTTTAATTGATAATTGATTTGAACCTTAGTGCGAGAAACCGCGTGAAAGATTGCATATTGGAACGAACTTGAATTGAGAGAGATTGAGATGAAAAAATCGGCGCGAGAGCAATATAACTCGCTCACGCACGTCGATCTTTTCATCGAGATGGTCCGCTATGCTCCGGATAGATGTTCATTCTCTGTAGCGCTCGCGGGTGTGCCGATCGAACTCCGATTACGCTCCTCTTTCGCACATCTAGCGAATTGTGAATTCGTAATACGGGAAAATCGTAAGGTCATAGGTGCTCCGTACTTTATTACATGTATGCGCGTGCATGGAGTATACCCAATCATTCGTCACGAAAAAGTTATAAGGGAGACGTAGTCTCTGCCGTTCGAGATCTCGTTTTTCAGATACATACGGTAGAAATACTAAGGTCACGTGTGCATTGATAATAACGCATGTCTGACATAGAATTTGCCGCTTGAACTTGCGGCAAACGCGGGACTTTAGTTGGTTTATCGAGAACTCTCTGATTTCCGTCAGTTTTATAATGACGTTAGATAAGCGAAGATAAGAGAGCGAAGAAGGAGTGTACTTGTGAGCGACGATTCGTGAGTACGAGAGCGAAACAAAGCAACACAATTCGCGGAGCGACTCGTTTCGCCACGTTTGCGAAAATTGCGAGAATGTGTGTGTGTGTGTGTGTGTGTGTGTGTGTGTGTGTGTGTGTGTGTGTGTTTGTGTGCGTGTGTGAGAAAGAAAGAGAGAGAGAGAGCACACGCACTCGATTGTTTTTACGCGCCGGAGAATCGTGTGCACGGCGAAATAACGTTAATAATAATAATATTAATAATAATAAAAGATAATGATGATAATAATAGTAATTGTCCGCTAACGATGTTACGCCAAAGTTCGTACGAGTGAAGTATTTAAACTTGTCTGTACGTGTGTAGGGACACGATAGGGATACCTGTGAGTATAAAAATAAAAGTATAAAAAAATACACATACAGACACACACCCACACATAAATACACACACACACACACACACTCACCACACATATACACGCACATACCCAAAGAAGAGAAGAATTAACGAGAGAGAGAGAAAAGAATACAAAAACCATTATCGCTATTTTGCATCGAGGAGTATATTGTAAAGTGAGGATTTTTCTCGCCTTGTGATTATTATGTTTGTAAATCGTAGCCGATTGTTAGCCGCTATGAATGCGATTGTACATGTAGGCAGAATCCCCGAGGATCGGACCTGTATTACCCGGATCTAGTGCAGTCGATGAGTTAATCGAATTAATTAATGGATATATCAAAAAAATCTCATTTTTGTAAATATTAATTTAAATAAATCCTATTGTAAAGATTGTATAATTTACATGGCGCACATCGTGCTTGGTCTCTCTCTCCCTTTTTTCTTTATTTTTTTCTTTTTATTTCTTTTTTGCCGTACACGTATTTCCCTGCTACTTCGCGCATATACCGCGCGCCACGTGTGGTCCGTGATACCGCGACGACACACGTGCGCTCCCATCCACAATCCTATCCGATCCACTTCATTTTCGATCAGCGTGCGATCGTCGACCCGACGCTGCTTCACGTTTCGCGATCACGAAGGGGAGCGTCACATAACGCGGCTCTTCCGTATGACAATATTGCAGGATGCGTATCTATCGCATCCCACACTGAGAGAAAAATATAATTACTTTTGGACTCAATCACAATTTTATAATATTTCTAATGATAATTAACATAATGGTTAACATAATAATGCATATAGTTAAGTTAATCATATTTAATGTTAGAAATATTATAAAATTATGGTTGGGCCAAAAGTAATTATATTTTCCTCTCAGTGTATGTGCATTTCGAGTGTCGAGCAAAATTTATAATATCCTGCTGTCAAAATTACGCTCACAACGCTTCAATATTTCGCTTCAATATTTGCGATGCGGAGATGCGAGATCGACAGCTGGCACGACAGCGATCGGCTTGAGCATCTCCATTTCGTTGCTGCAATCTGAAGCTTTCAATTCACATCAAGGTCATTAAAGAACTCTCCTATATCACGAATTTATATTATACATATATATATATATATACAATATAAATGGTTTTTTGGCAAGTGCTTAATGCAATATCTGCAGACTTTTATTTGGCGACTGTTGCGTGTCCAGCGCATATTCAGGCGTTCTGCCTGAATCTTGTCGTGCGTAATCGAGGAAGCGGCTGCTGCTTGTGATAAGCCTGGAAGCGGGAGTGGGTGAAGCCGGAAAAATGTATTCGTGTCCGCGCCATTGTCTCGGAAATGATTGGGGCCCCGGATTTGCGTTCACGCGATATTACACGTTGCTTCCTCGCGTTTCGTTGGATAATCGCGATTATTTTTTTTTATCGGACAAAGGGGCGCGGGGAGGGGAATCGATAATGATGGCGATGCACGATATGATCAATGCGGATAGAGTTACCCGAGCGGGGAACAAGTGGGTCGAGCACACTGCCGGAAATCGGTTACTTCCCGATGTGAGGATGTAAGTTCAGTTCTCGCTCGAAAGGAGAGGATTCTATCGATCCGCGTGAAATCCGCAACCACGATATGGTACAAAATCCCGGAGGGCCAAGTTAGAGGGTCGCACAGGCGCAAATGTTCGCGATTGATCGACAGTCGTTACGGTAAAGTTATGTATGCCGCGCAAAAATCGCAATGAGTTTCAGAGAAGACTTATCTAAAGACACGCCGTTAATTCGCTGCGAACGATCGAGAGCAACGAATATATAATATATTTTTTTATTTGAGCAACGTGGTATTTGGTTAAGTGGAAAATGACAGGGAGAAGGCATATTAAAACAACGTGGTCGACGGACTGATTAAAAGGCCCTGGTGACCGTAGACTGTGATGTTACGGGCACCGACGTGTGACACGATGTAACGGTGCTGCCTGGCATGGTGACGGATACGAGATTTCGTGCCCGTGTGTTGGTGTGCCGCGCCGACGATATACGCGGACGGGATGTACGGAGCTCTCTTCTGCGTCAACGAAACTTTATCGCAAGTTGCGTTGTGCAACGGAGGAGTATTTTTGCCGTTCTTGATAAATTATATTTAACTCTCTCCGGCATAACGCAAAGTGTCATAAAACTCCCCCGACCGTAATTTCAATGATATATATGTATTTTCCAACGAGCTGAAATTATTTTCTTTCTAAATAAAAATTTTGAAGAGGATTGTTATTTGCTCTTTGATATTCGACGCTAAATATTTTTGGTAAATTAAATTTTGAGCTGTAACTCTGAAAGAAAGAGATTGGAGAGATTCATTTAGCCGAGAAGAAATTAGCATAGAAAATTGTACAAAGAATAATATGTACGTTCAACATTTTGTGTATTTTCCATGGTGATTTATGACGCTGCTCTAATTCAATTAACATTTGGCTTTATTAATGTGTGCGATATTCAATATTAATTTGAAATCGCAAATAACATTAAACTCTTCTAATTAATAATAATTATGCTTCGCTCTTTATTAACGAAAATATTGCTCTTTCCAAATAAATCCGAGAACAAGGTAAAAAAAGAGACGAATTGGGGAAACAACATTAATCTTTGCATGAGCTTTCCCAAAGTCGTTTTGAGTGAGATTACGGATTCGCCAATATTTCGCGGTACTTGGCGGCGGCGCGAGCTGACGTACCGAGCGCGACGAATTTAAGAAAATCCTCGAAATAGCATGGCGGTGCAGGCGAGTCGAGAGAAAAGCCAACGGCACGACCTTGGCACTACTATAGCCTGTCGGCGCGGCGCGGCTAAAATTAACGCACTCTCGTGGGGAGCGCCGAACAATCACAATATTACTACGTTGTGTGTTACGAGTAATGTTTGAACAACATAAAAATATAGCCGCGAATATCTGATAAGGCTACCTGTTTCGCGCGCGGCCACGCTATTCGTCGACGTGCGCTTTGTCTTCGTGCGACTCTGAATTTTCGATTTTTACTCTCTCAAAAGCAATATCGAAACGATGCAACAGCTGTAACACGTTGAACGTTCTCTTTTCATATATAGGACTCGTAAGATTTTTTTATGTTATTTTTATGCTTTTATTTTCGCGAACTTGGTCCTCGTGGCGTCCTAAAGACATTTATTTATTTATTTTCCCGTCTTTTAAAACAGATTAGAATTACGTCTACACACTTGGACGATTAGATTATTACTTTTCATCGTGCTTTTTATCATTAGTATAATTATTGATGTAACCGATAATAAATCTCAAGAGACTTCCATTCTTCGCGTGAGGCAGCTCATCTACTTGGGCGACACACACGTTGTCTTTTGCACGTTAATTATATTACCGAACAGGCAGGTGAGTTAAAACTCATAAATTATCGATCCGATCCATAACTCGTGGTCAACGATATTTCATTTAAATTCGCGCGTCTCTCCTTTGATTGTAATGTTGCTCGCGATCGCATTGAAAATGCTGTTTCTCCCGAATGGTCGGCTCCGACTCTCGTAACGCCGTGGAAAAATTTATTCGAGCCTTATCAGTAATGTCAAAGCGTATATTCGCTTCGTCTCACTTACAAATATGACTATCGCCGCGGCATCTTATCGCGAAATTGTGTATCATTACAGTTTAAGCTCGTGGACTCGTTCTCTCGCTCGTTTGTAGACAAAAATTTTCCACTTCGCGGAAACGAGTCCTCCTTCCTTGATACTCTTTATAAATAAATTCGCGCTCACAGTGGGCGTCTCGGCTTCTGACAAAGCGCCGTCGTAATCGCAAGTATGTCGTGATCACGTGGTGGAGTGCCATTCGTTCCTCATTATGTAATTCGTTGCATAGAATGCAATCGCTAGGCGCCGCGGGAGAGATGCGCGTTTTCTATTGTTAGTTCCGCGGCATTAATTCGCGGAGCACAACTCGTTACTCGCTGTTAAAACCATTTGACGAACGAGGCTTAGCGCTCGCTCGCGGCCCCGTGCATGATAATTGATAAAATTCAGCTGGAACAACTTGATCGATAACTATCTTATCACCGATGTATTTTAAATATACATATACATATATTGTCGATATCTGTGTATCTTCGTACGTTTCCATTAATCCTTTTCGCAATTGACGTGATTGGGAGAATTGAACAATACTGTGCATATCAAAAGCTCATGGACCACTCACGGATATCAAATTACGAAGTCATCGGAAGATTTTTGAAAAAAAAAAAGGAAATTATTTATTCGGAGCGACCATCTTCGTCGTGTTGGCGGAAGTGAGCTCTATGTGTAAACAGCTATTTAATTCGATCGGGATTTCCTCTTTAACGCGATTATGAGAATCCTAACTTACATCACTTTTGTTTTTAACTCCCACATAACGCACGGATGGGATGATTAAATGAGTGAACTGAGCGCAAAGCACACACGCGCGTACGTTGTATTGCCATGTATGACGTTCTCGTTATTCTTATCACAGCAGTAAAAAGTATCGGGCATTCCCAAAGGAAGCAAGGATTATATTTATGTAAAATATATTTATAGAATATATTTATATACGAGAGAGAGAGAGAGAGAGAGAGAGAGAGAGAGAGA